>JZKD02S1631424.1:144258-154527 GCA_000966675.3 Picea glauca | reverse complement strand
TTGGTCGGTCCTGTGTGCATCCACATAACTTTTCTGCCTATCCTGTGCTTCCTTTAGTCTCTGCCTAATCTAAATCACCTGTTCCTCCATCTCTTGAATCAATTATGGCCCAACTATTACTTGGTATTCTAATCTATCCCAACTCAACAACATTCTACATGGCCTTCCATACAGAGCTTCGTAGGGTGGCATTCTGATGGAGCTATGAAAACTATTATTGTAGGCGAACTCTACCATAGGTAGGTACTTCTCCCAATGGGTTTGATTATCCATGACATACATCCTAAGCATGTCTTCAATGACTTGATTTACTCTCTCAGTTTTCCCATCTGTTTCAGGATGATAAGTTGTGCTTAAGTTCAACTGAGTCCCCAATGTTGACTGCAAACTTGTCCAAAACCTAGAAGTGAATCTCGAGTCCCTATCTGAAATGATCTTCTTAGGTATCTCGTGCAAATGGATGACCTCACTTACAAAAACGCGTGCCACATCAGTGACAGCGTAAGTGTATCTAACTGGAATAAAATGAGCACTCTTGGTTAACTTATCAACTATCCCAAGAATGGCATTGTGTCTATGAGATGTGAGTGACAACATGTTGACGGGCGAAATTGACCGTCCATCAACTGAGAGAGTGGACCCGGTCCGGGGTTGTCTAATAACCCAAGCCGTTTGGGATGAACCACCCTGACGGGTTTAGCGGCTCCGTTAGCCGATCTAAGGTCCTAAGAAAAAAAAAAAAAAAAACTAATCTACAATAACTAATCTAACTAAAAATAAATAAAACAAACTACTAAACTAATCTAACTAAAACAAACTATTAAACAAACTAACTAAAACTAATTATTAAAACAAACTAAACTAATCTAACTATTCTATAAATACAATCTACTAACTACTACTATACTAACTCTAACTAATTAACTATCTAACTACTAATTGAAATATAACTTATTCACAAGATATACAATATCTACAATTTACAGATTTAAATAAAACTTGAAAAACTCATTTATGTTCTGCCCTGATGACAAAAAAATATATTTTTTGTTGATTTTATGATTTATGAACAAGAAATAAAACAAAACTAACTAAACTAAACAACTAATATACTAAACAAAATCTAACTAAACATATATCTAACTAAACTACTGATAAATATACTAAACAAATTAACAAAAATAAATCACAAACTGACCTGGAGAAATGCTCCAGATTTGTCCTGTGTATAATGACTGTTTTAGCTGACCGAAGGGAGGAAACCCGCACCGAATAATCTAGGAGCTTCTCGTAAACGATGGCTGCAGTGCTCTTCAAGTTTGTTTACAGGACAAGCAAGACATAAAAATAACAACAATCTTATAATTTATAAATCTTAACAATTAGGTAAACCTGTATGTAAAGACTTATACAAAATAATTCAATTGATGAAGAAGAGAAATTTGTCGTTCATTAACTAAATCAAATAATTGTTGTATTTTTAAGTATTGAAATAAATCAGACATGGATCATATTAATTAAATCATATCATTCTGCAAAAGACCATCATAGCTAAAGTAGTCACTAATCAAGTGCAAATTGATAAGCATAAACATGAAACAAAAGATTGATATTATGAAAAGAGAAAGTTGTAGCAGAACATCAACTTC
Source organism: Picea glauca (assembly GCA_000966675.3). Lineage (NCBI taxonomy): Eukaryota > Viridiplantae > Streptophyta > Pinopsida > Pinales > Pinaceae > Picea > Picea glauca. The sequence goes on along the minus strand of JZKD02S1631424.1, from coordinate 152,878 downwards.
TGTCTCAGTTTGTATTAGGAATCCATAGCCTAGTTCTCCCACAAGTGAGGATGATCCTTATTACAAAAATAATAAGTATTTAGAAGTTTTTCCACAGGGTAAAACCTCCCTGTGGAAGTTATCAAACTGTTTACATAAAATCTGGGAAGATATCCCAAGTTTAACTAAACTAGGAATCTAAAGTAAAACTAAAATACACAAATATTCCCCTAGTCTGTCCAACATGTCCCATTCAATTCGAATTTACTTGAAAAGGGACAAAAATGAACAAGTTAGAAGGATTCTTTATTAACAAAATGATAAAAATCTAATCCTATAGACTAGCTACAGAATCTGGAAATTTTGTAGCTGGTCTAAATAAGACACAGAATCAGCATCAAAATCAATTAAAAATCTTTTTAAGAATCAAGTTCAATTAACATCCAATAGCTATTTGAGAACGAATCATTCAATTTGAAATTGTTATACCATTCGAAATCAAACAGGATCCAAATCAATTAAAAGACTACAGAGATAGGCATACTCTGTTTTGTTTATTACCACAAAGTCGGGTGACAAAATTATATGGAACAGTAATGCAATAGTTTCATATCAAATCGAATTCAACGTAATCATAACAAGCGATTTGTGCCATGAGCGAACTAAATCAAAACTGACGTGTAGATGAAATCATAACAAGATCAATCAATTGGTAACAAAGTATGTAAGAATCGGTCGATCGCTTGCTATTGCAAATTGGGGCAGACAAAATCATTCACGAAATCTTTTCTTGAGTGGATTTAGAAACAACTATTACCCAAATCTCCTCATACGAATTTAACAGAATGACATAACTCGTTTGAGAAGAGAACTGTAATCAAATCTATTTTGATATGAATGCAAATCATAAAATCGATCAAACTAAATGAAGATACAACTATCCAATCAAGCGAATCAAACAGTTGGGGTTTTACACAGTCGTCGTGGATCAAAACGTTCCAGGATTCGAGCGTGAATATTATTCGCACAGACTTAAATGAGCGTATTCTTTTCATAAAAAACAGAGTCATTTTTCCCAACTTGGAAATGATCAAATCTAGAACATTATATGACACAACATCGTAACAACCAAATTTATTGAAATCGTTTGCCAACCACAGGATGTGAATCATAACGAGTTCAAAAACAAGCATAATCGTATTCTAAATTGAGCACGAAAAACTTCCTGCTCGAAGCGGATACAACGAATTGAATTGAAAGCAAACCATCAATTTCATTAATTCAATTAGGCAAATGAACAAATCAAATCCAAACGAAGACTATTCGAATCCAATCAAAATCTATCAAGGGCTAAACTGGGAATGATTAGCTCATGTGTCTAAAATGAAATTTCATTTATTTTTAGCAAAGCGAAATGTATACAGGATGAACACATTATGAGAAAGCCATTTCGAAATATAAACAGAGCTATTCGAACACTAAATTCCAACCATTATATTAATATTGGTCATTCACAGAACTAAAACGATATCAAAATCCATACCTGTATGGCGAGCATACGGCTTAATCATGACAATTTAGAGTTGATAATAGTTGTGGCCATTTCAACATTCTTGAAAAGGATGGAGCCTGTTGTCTTCTGCTTCTTACCAGTTGCTTGGATCTTGTCTCTTTGATTGGTCAACACTGCAATTTGATCTTCTAGTGATTGAATTTTCGATTGGAGTAGGGGAACATCAATGTAGTATCATTCCAACCATAAATCACATTGGTCACAGGACGACTGCATGGGTTTTGAAAGAGCAGGCGAGGGTTTTATCAGTTTGCTGAGGGTTTCGTTAGGCAATTTAATCTCTGGGTAATTGGGATCATTCCTTAGGCAAGGGGGAAGATTCCCTGGGTAACTGGGATCATTCCTTAGGCAGGGGGGAAGATTCGTCACGAAATCATAAGGTGTTTCGGGGCATAAACCCTGCGAGTAAGGATATTCACTGGCTAGAAAACATTCCATGTCAGTGTCGGAATCCTCACTAAGGATTATAGGCTTTGACTCAGCAGAGGGTTTAGGTTTGTTCCTAGCCATCCTTGAGATAAGCCGAGCGTTCTTTTTACCCTTGGCATTAGCAGTAGGGTTTTCCTTGGGCTTTTTTCTCATAGGTTTCTTTATAGCCTTGGCATTCTCAGTTACAGCGTCGGGTAAGTCAACTTTAGGGTTGGCCGAAGGCTTAGGAGAGGGCAATACGATATGGAAGGGCACAGGTGGCTCGGCCTTGGCTTCAGTCACCATAGGTTTGTCAACCTGGACAGGGTCTGTGTCATCGAAACCATTTAGAGCGATGAAATCTCTCCAGCTATCACCGTGCAAACTCAAATGATAAACGATGATAAGTTTAATAAGTCCATAGTGGAACAGGCTACTATCATCCTTTTGCCTTTTAAACCTTTTCGACATTTTATATAGACTGCGCTGAAAATAAAAGGGCATATTCAACGGGTATCCCATAAAATTCATCAACAAACGTAGGTGGTAGAGAAAAACGAGTCTGTATCGACCTTCACAGGTCACGAACTGCTTGAATACCATCAAAGTATCGTGCCATCGTGGTTTAAGTGAGGATATGGGCATACCTCTGTCACAAGCGGTGACTTTGTGCGAGAGGAATAGAAGTGGCCATGGAACCTCTTCCACTTTCGAATTTTTGAACCAACGCTGGCCTGCGACAAGTAACCCTGTAGCAGAACTAATAAATTCCTCATCGACTTCCAATTGTATGTCACCCACCTTGGCTCTATAGCCATCGAAAGTCATGGTAAACTTTTGCACTACAACTAGATTAAAACCCTCAAATCGCTGCACGAAGGTGAGCCATCCGTTATCCTCCAGGTCTTTCCAAGCATTGTCAAACATTAACAAGGCTCAGTGGCCGTTTGGCTCGATTCACACGACTAATTCCATGGAGCCAAGCACATGGTAAGCTAAGGGTTTGGATCATAACACACACAGGACCAGAGCTACCCGAGCTAACAGAAGTGAACGGGGATAAGGGATAGGAATTAATGTCATCGTGTGAAGGTGGTGGAGCTTATCTCTGCCATGAAAAATAGTTATTGCTAAAGTACAACCGTCGACTTATAGCTATTATACCCACTATAGCATAGTTCAACAATCATGTCACTTGGCTAACCAATGAAACAATGGTAAGTGTATAAACAAACACGTGCAATGAACGTTATGCCATAGTTTTTAAACCATCACCATACAATTTGAAACCAATACCAATCGTTTAAGCCTGCGCCAATGTATTGTAATAGCTCATATCAATAGTTTAACCAATGTGCCAATGTATTCATATAATCAACAAGCCAATAGTTATGAAAACACAAACATAGGTATCATATAAAAGATATATATGAAAGATTTAACCATAACCCCTATGTATTTTCGTGAAACCAATATTCAAGTAGGTCAAAATAAAATGCAAAATCGAAATGCCAACGCATTACAAACTCAATGAAACCAAGTCACACAATCAATACAAGAATGTTCAATGAGTATAGTTCGAAAGTTCTGCCAGCTACATAACTATATGTGAAATGTAAGCGCAATAGGCATATTGACAAGAATAATCATGACAGTTCAAACAATGATTTCAAATGCGACTTCGAAAGACCAATGTTTTCACGCTTACTGTCATGAAAAAAAAACAAAAATAATCGTGCAAAAGGGTCAAAGAATAAAAGTGTCGTTCATCTGAAAATTGCGACGAAAAATCAATGTTTGCAAAACATTGGTGTAGGCAGCTTATAAGACAATGGAAAAATGTGATTTGGCTGCCAACAATGGCAACAAACTGGTAGAAGAAGTTATCTCTACCAAAAGAAACAAATTTAGATTAGGACAACAAAGATAATTTCATTTCAAAAATAACAACCAGAAAATAGTATAAACATCATCATTAACCAACTATCCCAGCAGTGTTTCAAAAGATGAAAACTGATAACAGTCTTAAGATTAGCAAGTCAGGATATTAAAGATAAAATCTTCAATACTGTTGGCATAGCCACTGCTGCCAGCAGGCGTCCATAGCCTCGATAGGGTTTCCATTTAACCCACTCTGATATATGTATCCTGCCAAGAGGTTCTGGATCAGAATAAAGGACATTAAAGAGGTTTCTTTTTTGCAAATTTTCATGTACCCAACATTGCTTCGTTGCCAGCGGGCCTGTTCAATACCCCAACGAAGTTTCCTTCGCACCATGCATACATTTACCCGCTGCCAGTAGACCTGTTCATATCCCGACGGGTTTACAAGCACTTCCCACAGCTCTTATTGACAATTTATTTTGTTTTGTTTTTCATAGATATATAGCTGAGCGGGGTGATGCTGAAAACCATGATATTTTAACATATTTTTTCAGACTTCATCAAAAAAATTTAGAACTGTCCTTTATTTAGATCCAGAGATGTTTTATTTACAAAAAAAAATTCCTAAGACAAGGAGACATCTTCTGAGTCATTCCTTTACGGAAAGGGGACAACGTGAAAAGATAATAGATGATCATGACAAGCTTTGCTCAGAGATCGAAATCGGTCAACTTCTTTCAAACAACAGATTTTTCCAACACAGATATAAACTTCAACAATATACCATTGATGTTTGTACAAATTTTTCAGAAGTTATTTCAACGAAGAAAAATTCTTTCGTCTTTGTCTGAAGATTTCAGTGCACAGGTATGTGTATTTTCCAAGAACACAAACTGATAAATTCAAATCAAAATCAAAACAGAAAGAAAATGAAAACGCAAACAAAATAAAATATTTACATAACATACAAGGGTAGTTATCAAGCAAAGTATCTCTTCAGAGCTTGGCCATTCACCGGGTAGGTGTCAAGCTGCCCTTCAAGATTTTGTAGTCGAAAAGAACTAGAACCCAACTTTTCATCAATTAAAAACGGTCCAAGCCATAAGTTTTGAAATTTAGTGTGCTCTCCCTTTCCCTCATGCGGTTTGTCCCACTTCAAGACGAGATCACCTACTTCAAAATTCCTATCAGAAGCAGAGCTAGAATCGAACCAGCTTTTAACCAATTGTTGATGTTGATCTAACTTACGTTTAGCTTGGGCTCTTACCTCTTCCAGCTTCATCAAAGAGTTAATTCGATTTTCCAGAGGGGGACAATCTTCTTCTTGAACTTTCTGCGACAACTGGAGTGAAGGAAGAAGAATGTGAGGTGGCAAAATCGCTTCTCTGCCATAAATGAGAAAAAAGGGGGGGTTACATATAGCAGCTTTTGGTGTTACCCTATCAGCCCATAACGCATTCAACAGTGCATTGTGCCAATTTTTGTGATTTTCAACCACCATTCTCTTGATTATTTTAATCAAGTTCTTGTTTGTTGATTCTGCCAATCTGTTTCCCTGGGGGTAATAGCTAGCAGAATACTTCAGCTTAATTCCTTTTTCCAAATCGAACTCGCTCATATCAAGAGAGGAAAAGTAAGAAGCATTATTGAAAACTAAACAGTCAGGGATACCGAAACGAGTGATAATACTTGCGTTTAGAAAGGCAATTACCTGACTGGTGTTGACAGTTCTTAACATAGAAGCTTCAGACCATCGAGTAAATTAATCTTTGGATGTCACAATAAAATTTTGTTGTTACGAGGATGGGGGGTTGATTGGACCTATGATATCAAGGCCCCACTGCTGAAAAGGAGAATCTACCGAAACGAGCTGCAAAGGAAAGGCTGGTTTTTGTAACCACCCTGATGCTTTCTGACAGATAATACATTTACGACACAAGGCATGGGCGTCTCTAAAAAGAGTAGGCCAGTAATACCCGACTCTCAAAACCTTATGAGCAGTGGTGTCACCACCAAAATGACCACCAGCTTCTCCTGCATGCAACTCGAGCAAGACTTTTTCTACTTCGTCCTTTTCAAGACAGTGCATCAGTACGCCGTCAAAATTTTGAGGAAACAGGATACCATTTATCAAATGAAAGGAGGCAGACTTTAACCTCAACTCTCTTCTCTTAGGGGGATCTAAGTGATGAGGTGTTGATCCATGTTCAAGACAAAATTGAATATCACCGTACCAAGGACTAACAAGGTTTTGTGTGCAATAGATCAGACTTTGATCGCATTGTCCTAGGTTAGACGTATCACTTTCTTCTTATTGTTCTGTTGTTGAATCAACAACTAACTTGCATAATCCTTGGCCTCTCACTATCTGAGCTGGGGTGATTTCTAGATCATACTCCTGCAAGGAGGTGACCCAGTTAGCTCTCTTTTCTCCTAACTCCTTCTGCACTAACAAGTTCCTCACGACTGGGTAAGGGACGATGACTTTCATCCTTGACTTCAAAAGATAGGACCAGAAGTGTTTGACTTCTTTGAAAACAACGTAGGCTTGCCGATCAACCGCTGGATAGTTAAGTTCAGTTCCTTTGAAAGAAGAGCTCATAAAGGCGATGGGTACTTCGTGGTTCTCGACATTCTTCTGAGTTAGGACGGCGGCATAGGAACAGTCAGAAGCAAAAGTGTAAAGTGTAAAATCTTGAGAAAAATCGGGGCTCATGAGAGACGGAGCGTCTATTATAGCCTTCTTTATTGCATTAAAAGATTGGTTTTCAAGAGATCCCCAGTGATATTGGGTGTCTTTCTTAATTAGGTTCTGCAAGGGTCTGACCATTTCAGAGAAGATGGGGACAAATCTTCTCACGAAGTTAATTTGGCCTAAGAAAGACTGCATAGATGTTTTGGATGCAGGAGGGGGAAGTTTTGCGATGACTTGAGTCCTTTCGGGGTCAATAATCATCCCTTCACTAGACACAATGAATCCTAGGATTTTACCCTGTTCTACTGCAAAGATGGATTTTTTGGGGTTCAAGGAGATGTCATATTTACGACATCGCAGTAGTGTTGGAAAATATTGAACAAGCAACGAATGCGTGTTGATGGTTGTTGTCATTAATGGCAACAGTGGAGATGGCAGGATAAGAAGGATAAAACCCCGTGGGGATTCGGACGTAAAAGCTCAGGAGGAACAACATTGAAGAAAACGTGCACAGCAAGAGCTTATAGAGAAAAAGGAAGACAGAGATCCAGTGACCGTTGGATCCCATTCAAATCCCCTGAAAGGCCGATAGTCGTCAGATCTACAGAAGTCGCGCAGAGGTTAAGCGCAGGAGTTAAGTTCTACTGTACAGAGGAGAAATCCTGGAGGAATAGGGACCGTCCATTCACAAGGACATGTGGCATAGGATAGGGCACTGTCGGATTTATGCTCATCGGAGAATCGGGAATTGGAGTTTCACGATCCCCGTGTTCAATCACAACAAAAACTCCGAAATCGCGATATGCGATCTCACGATTTGATCATAGCCGTTAAAGAAAGAATGATCTGGACCGTTGAATCTCTGCATGTAGTGCGAGTTAGTTATGGTTGTGTAGATGAATCATTGACCGTTAGAACCAAGCGCAAGACCCAATCATCGTCGGATCAAAGATAACCTACGCGCCTTTTAAAGCACAAGGAGAAGTGGGAGTAATCGCGATGTGCAAATCACGAGATCTAATACAGACCGTCAGATCCAGAAATGATCAGGACCATTGATCTGAACTCTCATAGAGTTTCGGGGATCGCGATTTAAAAGTGACAAGAACTCGCAACTTTAGAAATGTCGAAATCGCGATACACGATATCACGATATAATCGTAACCATTGAACCAAGATCGCACTCGGACCGTTGATCAAACTCTACGTCGGAGTTTTGCGAATTGGGATGTGGTAAGGATTGCAACGTGAATTGCGAAATCGCGATATGCGATATCGCGACATAATCGTAGCCGTTGAGCCAAAATTACTTCTGGATCGTTGATTCGACCGATATATGGAATTTTGTGTATCGAGATTTATAAGTGAAGTTTGACATCGCAAATGATGAAATCGCAATGGGTGAAATCCCGATTGGATCTGAACCGTTGGATCAAATATTGATCGGAGGGTCACTGTTCTCTCTCACAGTTAATGACTGAGTATGAATTCTGTTAGTGAAACAGACTCATGATGAAGAATTAGTTAGCGTTTCAGATGACGATTCAGTTGCTTAGACAGTTGTCGTTGTTCTTGCCGAAGGAGATGGGAAGTGTAATCTTCAAGGCATGATGTATAAAAGAAAACGAGTGACACTGTATGCGGTTGGTTGTTCTGTAAGAAAAAAAGGAACGAAATAGTAAGAAAGGAGAAAGGAGAAGGAGTTGAGGATTAAGTTTAATTGTTGTACAGAATGAAATGAAGTGTATATCAGAAACAGAGCAAATGACAGGCAGAGTAGAAGAAGAACAGAATGACAAAATAACGTGATGCAGAACAGACCTGTTGAGGAAGAAAAGAATTGCAGAACAATATGCAGAGCAGACCAGTTAAGAACAATTTGTTGAAGATCATAATTACAAAATAGAGTGAGATGGTAAGAATTGATTTATCTGAATAAGTCATCTGTGTTTTCATTACTTAATTTTTCTAGGGAGGTTGGGAGGTGCTCGGGAGGACTGTTGTCCTCAGAATTTCAAGTGGGTGCTTGAACACAGGAAGTTGTAGCTTCCATCTGGTTGCAGCCAGAGAAACTAGGGTGG
>JZKD02S1631424.1:125650-137528 GCA_000966675.3 Picea glauca | reverse complement strand
TTTTCTCCCTTTATGGGTTTCCTCGTGAAAATCTGTCTCTGTGTGTATTTTATGTGTGACTGATGATATTTACTCTTACTGTCCATATGTTGTATGTTGCTTGATGACACATGAATAAATATTAATAATTATTTAAAAGGTATAAAATTGTTTAAGCTTATAAACAACTGATTCACCCCCCGTCTCAGTTGTTTTAGTATTTCCAACAAGTAGAACGGCTCGTAAGTGAGCTAGATGATCGTTTTTGTTTTTAGAATATACAGTCACATCATCTAAGTAAACTACGACAGACTGATTGATTAAGCCTCAGAAATCAATATCCATTTCTCTCTGAAAAGTGGCGCCAGCATTAATCAATCCAAAAGGCATTTTGCGATAAGCATAAGTGCCCCACGGAGTACAGAAGGTGGTTTTTAATTGGTCTGGTGGAGACATCAGGACTTGGTTGTATCCTGCGAAACCATCTAGTAAGGATAGCCTCTCAGAACCAGATACCTGTTCAAGGATCTGTTCCATGGGTGGGACAGGATAGTTGTCTTTGTCAGACGCCCTATTAAGGTTTCGGAAATCGACGCAGAGTCGGATTTCCCCATTTTTCTTCCGGACTGGGACAAGGTTAGAAACCCACTGAGTGTGTCTAATAGGAAAAATTATCTTATTATTTAGGAGCTTATTCAATTCTTTTTGAACGGTTGGTTCGAGTTTGGGGTGCATCTTCCTCAGTTTTTGTTGAAAGGGTAAGGTTTGGGGCTTCATCGGGATGACATGCTATATGATATTAGGATCGAAAGTTTTAAGGTCGTCATACGTCCATGCAAAGACATCTTTAAATTCTTTGAACAATTTAATAAATGCAACTTTTTCTTGTTGAGAACATCCCAACCCTAGATTAATGCATTGAGGATTTTCATTAGTTCCTAAGTTCACTTTTTCATAAGATAACGAGGAACTATTGGTTTTACAGTTGACCGTCTTTTTAAATTTATCTTGAAAATCATAAAACTTCTCTAATCTAACTACAGATTTTGGGATCAAGTTTACCATATCCGATGAAGATTCAGGAGTTCTTGGATCAGGTATTACCGTGAAATAGCGCAAATTGTCATCCTGTGTGTGTTTTTCTATCACCGCGCCTTGAAAAGTTTCTTCCATGTGCAGAAAGTTGATAATCTATTGATCGTCATCAAATACTCTCCAATTCGTGATGTTGTCAGGAACGGAGGGTCGAAACAACAGCTTGACGGAGAATGCGTCTGGGGATAAGCCTTCTGCAGGAAGAAGTTTAGAAGCTATATTAGCTAATAGATCTGCTTCAACATTATTTAATCTAGGAATGGAATTTATATTGAAAGCAGTAAATTTATTCATTAAGTTCCATACCTCAGACTGGTAGCTTTTGAGATGCGGGGATAAACAGTGGATATAATCTCTTACCTATCTAACCACTGTTTCAGAGTCACCAAAGACAGTTAAATTTTGAATGTTCATATCCAAAGCTTTTCTGAGACCTTGCAGTAAAGCCTCATATTCTGCAGTATTGTTAGTACATTCAAATTCCAACCTACATGCTATCAATGTTTTGTTACCTGTCGGATCGATAATGATGCAACCTGCACCAGCTCCTTCTTTAGACTTAGACCCGTCGAAATAAAGAGACCAAATTTGACTTCCATCGGGCACATGGGACCGTTGCGTAGGAGCTGTTGGATGCACGTAAGCTACAATCTCGGATTGTTGTTCTGGATTGGTGATAGGTGAAGCCTCAGCCATGAAATTTCCAAAGAAGGTGTCCATCCCTTGCACTTCAGGTGAATCAACAGAAGGTGTATATGGTTCGTTGGGATCGTTCAAATCTGTGACCGTGAACTTAAGGTAGCGCTCACGATTTACTTTGATTTTATTAGGCTTGTCGTTCTCTGGAAGCCATAGATGAGACCAATATGTCGTGAAATAACCATGTAGCTGCTCCGACCAGTCCCTTCTTAAAAACAGACCATACACTTCGAGAATATCCACAACAATTATATCAATAATTTGATGAACCTTGGGGTTAGACGATAATCTAATAAGCACATTTTTTAGTTTGCCTATAACTTTAACATTGGTTCGATCAAGTTGTATGATTTTTAAAGTAGAGGGTTCAACTTCAGTGTTATTTTTTTGGAAAACAAACCAAGGCATCACATTGGATGATGCTCCTGAGTCTACCATACAATTGTGCACGTTTCTATTAAAAATCCCGAAAGTTAACAAGAAAGGAGGTACATTTTTGCGAGTACTAAGAGTAGCAACTTGTGGATTTTTATTCGCTGTTTCTAAAGCTACTTTATCTACATTATTTACATTATTTACATTATTTACAGGAAGGCTTCCTTTATCTTGAGGATCAGGATTATTTTTAGTGGAAGTCTTCTGAGGGAGCTTGTTTTGCACAACCTTGTTACCATTAGAATTACCATTTTTGTCGTTCTCTAAAATATTTTGCAACATTTTTTTAAGCAGAAATGGAAACTTCAATAACTCATAAATAGAAATGTTAGCCCTTAACTTTTTAAGATCTTCAACAACATCATAATCTAAGTTGGGGTTCACATTATTCTGTTTAGTTTCGGCTGATTTAGATTGCTTTGGAGGCAAAGTTGTAGTGTTTTCGGTAGAAGGTTTGTTTGTTGTCTTGCTCCTGGTATTATAAGGATGAACTGTCTCGAAGTTAGCTTGAAAGATGCTATCTGAGAAGTGTCCAAAAATGTTTGGAGAAGATTCTTCTTCTTGAACTGTCTCTTGTTCAACTACCTCCTCAGGAATCTTAGGGGGCATCAAGTTATCTTGGGGTTCTAGAATTGTTTGAAGGGCGCATTGCAGGCTTTCTAGATTAAGGCCTTCAGTGGTTGGGTTAGGTCAGTTGGTGGGAAAAGGCTTCCGGAACGGGGGTTTGTAAGGTCCTTTGCTCGAGGAAGCTTCTTCGGTCGACCTTTTTAAGTCGATAACTTGATTTGACATTTTTTGAACAACTTTGGATAAGTTTTCTAAATCCGAGCTTTCAGGTTGTGTTTTACTTGGAGAGGGTCTGGGGAGAATTTTGATCTTCTTTTTGGAAGAAGAACTAGTCTCATTTTCATTTCTAGAAGAGTCTTTAAGACTAAGTATGGATTTTTCAATCTGACTGGCCTCCTCTAAGGATTCTAACAACGTGGCTTTCTTAGATCGTTTAACCCAAATAGCTATTCTTTGATGCAAAGCTTTAGTGTAGTAGTCTATTATAAGACTCTAAGCAGGCATGGAATCTGCAGGGATTCGGTTTTCAAGTGTTAAGAATCTTTGATTAAAGTATTTAAATTTTTATTTTGGGTTCATTCTTAAGCTAGAAAGATCCATGACTAGGACTTCCAGAGGCTTACCGTCTCCGAACTTTTCCAAAAAGCACGACTCAAACTTTTCCCAAGACACGATGGTATGGGGTTGTTGGGAAAAGTACCATGTGGATGCATTACCCTCGAAAGTATAAGGGAACAACCTACAGACAATGTCTTCATGTTCAACATTGCGGAGTCTTATGGCTAGCATAATTTTTTTAATGTGATCTTCAACTATCTGTTTTGAGTCAGGATCAAACTTGGGAAGCCATTTCTCCGGGTGCTTAGGTAAAGGGTGTTGAGCTCCAGGTACAGCTACGACATCCTGATCAAGCTAGGGTCTAGCAGGGTTGTTCTGATTTTCCATTGGGGTAGTGGGTGTGGAAGGATGAGAAAGTGAATCTCCTTTATCAGAGGAATCTCCTCCAGAAAAGGAAGGAGATGATGGAGGTGGTGAAGGAGGTATCCCAGATCCTTCTGCAGTAGGATTTAAGATTGGATCTGTGGGATTCACAGTGAGGTTAGTGTCTCCTAATTGTTCTATGATATTATAGAAGTCCAAAGGTTGACCCCATGGACAGTTTGGTTGCCTCAGACGAGCTAAGGCACTATGTGTTTTTATAAGAGATTGGTAGACAATCTCTTGTATGTCACCACCTGTAGGATTAGGGGTTGTTGGCTCAACTGTGATCTGTGGATCGTCGGTTGAAGTAGTTGTTGTTTGAGGGGGAATATTATCATTTGAATGGCTTCTAGTCACTATAGGTGATCGATTAGGGGGTGGAGGAGTCTTGTGACTGCCTTGTGCCATTAATTTAGTTCAGGCCCTCCTTCTAGCGCCATTTGTTGACGGGCGAAATTGACCGTCCGTCAACTGAGAGAGTGGAACCGGTCCGGGGTTGTCTAATAACCCAAGCCGTTTGGGATGAACCACCATGACGGGTTTAGTGGCTCCGTTAGCCGATCTAAGGTCCTAAGAAAACAAAAAAAATAAAACTAATATACAATAACTAATCTAACTAAAAATAAATAAAACAAACTACTAAACTAATCTAACTAAAACTAACTATTAAACAAACTAACTAAAACTAATTATTAAAACAAACTAAACTAATCTAACTATTCTATAAATACAATCTACTAACTACTACTATACTAACTCTAACTAATTAACTATCTAACTACTAATTGAAATATAACTTATTCACAAGATATACAATATCTACAATTTACAGATTTAAATAAAAGCTGAAAAACTCATTTATGTTCTGCCCTGATGACAGAAAAAGATATTTTTTGTTGATTTTATGATTTATGAACAAGAAATAAAACAAAACTAACTAAACTAAAACACTAATATACTAAAAAAAATATAACTAAACATATATCTAACTAAACTATTGATAAATATACTAAAAAAATTAACAAAAATAAATCACAAACTGACCTGGAGAAATGCTCCAGATTTGTCCTGTGTATAATGACTGTTTTAGCTGACCGGAGGGAAGAAACCCACACCGAATAATCCAGGAGCTTCTCGTAAATGATGGTTGCAGTGCTCTTCAAGTTTGTTTATAGGACAAACAAGACATAAAAATAACAACAATCTTATAATTTATAAATCTTAACAATTAGGTAAACCTGTATGCAAAGACTTATACAGAATAATTCAATTGATGAAGAAGAGAAATCTGTTGTTCATTAACTGAATGAAATAATTTCTGTATTTTTAAGTATTGAAATAAATCAGACATGGATCATATTAATTAAATCATATCATTCTGCAAAAGACCATGATAGCTAAAGTAGTCACTAATCAAATGCAAATTGATAAGCATAAACATGAAACAAAAGATTGATATTATGAAAAGCGAAAGCTGTAGAAGAACATCAACTTCTATCTCAGTTTGTATTAGGAATCCATAGCCTGGTTCTCCCACAAGTGAGGATGATCCTTATTACAAAAATAATAAGTATTTATAAGTTTTTCCACAGGGTAAAACCTCCCTGTGGAAGTTATCAAACTCTTTACATAAAATCTGGGAAGATATCCCAAGTTTAACTAAACTAGGAATCTAAAGTAAAACTAAAATACACAAATATTCCCCTAGTCTGTCCAACATGTCCCATTCAATTCGAATTTACCTGAAAAGGGCCAACAATGAACAAGTTAGAAGGATTCTTTATTAACAAAATGATAAAAATCTAATCCTATAGACTAGCTACAGAATCTGGCGATTCTGTAGCTAGTCTAAATAAGACACATAATCAACATCAAAATCAATTAAAAATATTTTTAAGAATCAAGTTCAATTAACATCCGATATCTATTTGAGAACGAATCATTCAATTTGAAATTGTTATACCATTCGAAATCAAACAGGATCCAAATCAATCAAAAGACTACAGAGATAGGCGTACTCTATTTTGTTTGTTACCACAAATTCAGGTGACAAAATTGTATGGAACAGTAATGCAATCGTTTCATATCAAATCAAATTCAACATAATAAAAAAAAACCACCAACAATTGTTATGTTTCCTTATCAACAGGAGATATGAATTTGACAAGATCAATTTCGAATCGGCGTAACAAGCGATTTGTGCCATGAGCGAACTAAATCAAAACTGGCATGTAGATGAAATCATAACAGGATCAATCAATTGGTAATAGAGTTTGTAAGAATCGGTCGATCGCTTGCTATTGCAAATTGGGGTAGACAAAATCATTCACAAAATCTTTTCTTGGGTGCATTTAAAAACAACTATTACCCGAATCTCCTCATATGAATTTAACAGAATGGCATAACTCGTTTGAGAACATAACTGTAATAAAATCTATTTTGATATGAATGCAAATCATAAAATCGATCAAACTAAATGAAGATACAACTATCCAATCAAGCGAATCAAACAGCTAGGGTTTTACACAGTCGTCGTGGATCAAAACATTCCAGGATTCAGGCATGAATATTATTCGCACAGACTTAAATGAGTGTATTGTTTTCATAAAAAACAGAGTCATTTTTCCCAACTTGGAAACGATCAAATCTAGAACATTATATGACACAGCATCGTAACAACCAAATTTATTGAAATCGTTTTCCAACCAAAGCATGTGAATCATAACGAGATCGAAAACAAGCATAATCGTATTCTAAATTGAGCACGAAAAACTTCCAGTTCGAAGCGGATACAACGAATTGAATTGAAAGCAAACCATTAGTTTCGTTAATTCAATCAGGCAAATGAAAAAATCAAATCCAAACGAAGACTATTCGAATCCAATCAAAAGCTATCAAGGGATAAACTGGGAATGATTAGCTCATGTGTCTAAAATGAAATTTCATTTATTTTTAGCAAAGCGAAATGTATACAGGATGAACACATTATGAGAAAGCCATTTTGAAATATAAACAGAGTTATTCGAACACTAAATTACAACCATTATATTAATCCTGGTCATTCACATAACTAAAACGATATCAAAATCCATACTTATATGGCGAGCAGACGACTTAATCATGACAATTTAGAGTTGATAACGACTGTGGCCGTTTCAACATTCTTGAAAAGGATGGAGCTTGTTGTCTTCTGCTTCTTATCAGTTGCTTGGAGCTTGTCTCTTTGATTGGTCAACACTGCAATTTGATCTTCCAGTGATTGAATTTTCAATTGGAGTAGGGGAACATCAATGTAGTATCGTTCCAACCATAAATCACATTGGTCACAGGATGGTTGCATGGGTTTTGAAAGAGCAGGCGAGCGTTTGATCACTTTGATGAGGGTTTCGTTAGGAAATTTAATCCCTGGGTAAATGGGATCGTTCCTTAGGCAGGGGGGAATATTCGTCACGAAATCATAAGGTGGTTCGGGGCATAAACCCTGCGAGTAAGGATATTCACTGGCTAGAAAATGTTCTATGTCAGTGTCGTAATCCTCACTAAGGATTATAGGCTTTGACTCAGCAGAGGGTTTAGGTTTGTTCCTAGCCATCCTTGAGATAAGCCGAGCGTTCTTTTTACCCTTGGCATTAGCAGTAGGGTTTGCCTTGGGCTTTTTGCTCATAGGTTTCTTTATAGCCTTGGTATTCTCAGTTACAGCATCGGTTAAGTCAACTTTAGGGTCAGTTGAAGGCTTAGGAGAGGGAAATAGGATATGGAAGGGCACAGGCGGCTCGGCCTTGGCTTCGGTCACCATAGGTTTGTCAACCTGGACAGGGTCTGTGTCATCGAAACCATTTTGAGCGATGAAAGCTCTCCAGCTATCACCATGCAAACTCAAATGATAAACGATGATAAGTTTAATAAGTCCATAGTGGAACAGGCTATTGTCAGCCTTCTGCCTTTTAAACCTTTTCGACATTTTATATAGGTTGCGCTGAAAGTAAAAGGCCATATTCAACGAGTATCCCATAAAATTCATCAACAAACGCAGGTGGTAGAGAAAAACGAGTTTGTATCAACCTTCACAGGTCACGAACTGTTTGACTACCATCAAAGTATCGTGCCATCGTGGTTTAAGTGAGGATATGGGCATACCTCTGTCACAAGAGGTGACTTTGCGCGAGAGGAATAGAAGTGGCCATGGAACCTCTTAAACTTTCGAATTTTTGAACCAACGCTGGCCTGCGGAAGGTAACCTTGTAGCAGAACTGATAAATTCCTCATCGAATTCCAACTATATGTCACCCACCTTGGCTCTACAACCATTGAAAGTCATGGCAAACTGTTGTGCGACAACTAGATTAAAACCCTCAAATCGCTGCACGAAGTTGAGCCATCCGTTATCCTCCAAGTCTTTCCGAGCATTGTCAAACATTAACAAGGCTTGGTGGCCGTTTGGCTCGATTCGCACGACTGGTGCCATGGAGCCGAGCACATGGTAAGCCGAGGGTTTGGATCATAACACACACAGGAGCAGAGCTACCCAAGCTAACAGAAGTGAACGGGGATAAGGGATAGGAATTAATGTCATCGTGCGAAGGTGGTGGAGCTTATCTCTGGCATGCAAAATAGTTATTGCTAAAGTACAACTGCCGGATTATAGCTATTATACCCACTATAGCATAGTTCAACAATCATGTCACTTGGATAACCAATGAAACAATGGTAAGTGTATAAACAAACGCGTGCAATGAACGTTATGCCATAGTTTTTAAACCATCACCATACAATTTGAAACCAATACCAATCGTTTAACCCTGCACCAATGTATTGTAATAGCTCATATCAATAGTTTAACCAATGCGCCAATGTATTCATATAATCAACAAGCCAATAGTTATGAAAACACAAACATAGGTATCATATAAAAGATATGTATGAAAGATTTAACCATAACCCCTATGTATTTTCATGAAACCAATGGTCAAGTAGGTCAAAATAAAATGCAAAATCGAAATGCCAATGCATTACAAACTCAATGAAACCAAGTCACACAATCAATACAAGAATGTTCAATGAGTATAGTTCGAAAGTTCTGCCAGCTGCATAACGATAGGTGAAATGTAAGTGCAATAGGCATACTGACAAGAATAATCATGACAGTTCAAACAATGATTTCAAATGCGACTTCGAAAGACCAATGTTTTCATGCTTACAGTCGTGAAAACAAAACAAAAATAATCATGCAAAAGGCGCAAAGAATAAAAGTGTCGTTCATCTGAAAATTGCGACGAAAAATTGATGTTTGCAAAACATTGATGTAGGCAGCTTATAAGACAATGGAAAAAGTTGATTTGGCTGCCAACACAACCCCACAACAAAATCCATAGAAATGACTTCCCACTTGGAGATAGGAACATCATGTGGTTGTAGGAGGCATGTCAGGTGATGGTGGTCAGATTTCACTTGTTGACACTCTAGGCATTTGGCAACGAAATGGACTACATCACGCTTCATGCCTACCTAGAAGAAGAGCTTCCTCATGCCTGCGTACATTTTCTTCACCCCTGGATGCGCACAATAAAGTTCTCTATGGGCCTCCTTCAGTATGATGCTTCAAATATCCACATCTTCAGGGATGTACATCCTTCCCCGATATCTCAATGGTTCGTCTGCTTCCAGACTATATCCTTCATACTTTGGATCTAATTGCCTCCCACTCTAAAGGTTTGAAGTAACCTTTAAATACCAACTGTCTCCTTGGAGTTGCGTCAACACACGTTCCCTCAAATTGACCTTTAAGGGTACCAGGGAGAAGAGATGTGGTCCCCTACTCAAGGCATCTACGACCACATTTTCCTTTCCCTTGATGTATGAAATACCAAAATCGTACTCACTCATAAACTCAATCCATCGCCTTTGTCTGGCATTCAGATCCCTTTGAGTGAAGAGATGTTTTAAACTTTGATGGTCCATTTTGAGATCAAAGTTTCTACCCACAAGATAGTGCCTCCAAAGTTTCAGAGCTAGCATTACAGCTGCCAACTCTAAATCATGAGTAATGTAAATCTCTTCGTGTTTCTTCAACTTCCTTGATGCATAAGCTATCACTCCTCCATCCTGCATTAGCACAACCCCCAACCCTTGTTTCGAGGCATCCATGCAGAATATAAATTCCTTTTCCATATCCGACACTCATAGAATTGGCGCACTAGTTAGTAACCTCTTAATCTTGATGAATGCACTATCACATTCTTCTGTCCATTCATACCTGCCCCCCTTGTGCTACAAAGTTGTGACGGTTTTCGCTATTTTAGAGAACCCTTCCACAAATATCTGATAATAACCTGCTAGCCCCATGAAGATTCTTACCTCATGGGCATTTTTCGGCACTGGCCATTCCATAATGGCCTTTACCTTTTCTGGGTCCACATAGATTCCTTCACCAGAAATGATATGTCCTAAATAGTGAATTTGTTTCTGGAAGAAGGAACACTTTGACAACTTCCCATACAATTTATTCTCTCTAAGGCAGGACGACACCACTCATAAGTGTTCCTCATGCTCTCTTTCATTTTTGGAATAGATGAGGATGTCATCTAGAAGGAATTGTACAAAACGGTCTAATTACTTCCAGATTACTCCGTTCATGAGGCTCATGAATACCGCTGGCGCATTGGTCAATCCGAAAGGTATTACGACAAACTCATAATGCCCAAATTGAGTTCGAAAGGCATTTTTAGGAATATCAACTTCCTTAATCCTTAACTGGTGATACCCTGATCGCAAATCAATCTTTGAGAATACCGTTGCTCCTTTCATCTGATAAAAGAGGTCATCTATTCGCAGCATTGGGTACTTGTTTTTCATTGTAGCACAGTTCAAGTCCCTATAATCTATACACAATCATAAGGAACCATCCTTCTTCTTCACAAGGATTACTGGTGCTCCCCAAGGTGAGACACTGGGCTTTATTAGTCCTAAGTCGAGTAGCTCTTTCAATTGCATTTGCAACTCACAAAGTTCTGGCGGTGTCATTCAATACAGAGTCTTGGAAATTTGTTCTGCATCAGGTTTTAGCTCAATAGTAAAATCAAGCTCCCTCTTAGGAGGTAACCCTGGTAACTCGTTTGGAAAAACATCCTTAAATTATGACAATACTGGGTACTGATCCAAGGAGGGTCCCTTCCTTTCATTCACTGCTTCCACTACATACAGTCGACACCCTTACCTCATGCACCGCTTAACCCTCATAGTTGAGATAAAGCATAGAGACACCCGTCTCCATACACCATGGATATCTATTGGTCTACCTTCACCGTCGACACAAAGCACCCTTTTTGTGAAACAATCAACCAAAGCTCGATGAGCTTCTAACCAATCCATTCCAATGATTAGGTCATACATCCCAAGAGAAGTGACGTATACCTTCAACCTGGTAATACACACTCCCAGTTCTACTATACAATTATCAACGCTAGGTCCTAGCACTTGTTTTTCCCCTGAAGCCATCTCGACTTGTTTAAAGTCATCATGCTGGTAGGCTACCAACCCACTCTTTTATAATGCAGATGGTGAAATGAAACTATCTGTAGCACCAGAAACAAATAAAATATTAACATTAATATGATTTAGTGTACCTAATGACTCCACCACTATGGATTGATGTTTTTCCTGGCGATTATTAACCATTGTGTAAATCTGGTGGCTGCCACTTGCTCTTCCCATCGGGGCCTTTCCTTCTCTATGCACAAATCCTGATTGTAACTATGGGCAGTCACTGTTGGTCCCCGGTTTTGACTATGTTCTATGCCCATACTACATACCATTGACCTCCAACTCTATGCCAGTACCACCTTTTTTGACCTCCTTTGGATATAATCAACACCCTTTTACCACTCGAAAGGGTCGCCTAAGGTATCTTTGAGATTCAAGTTATTATTATGCATTTTTAATACTTTAATTTGATAAATGGACTAATATCACTTGGTTAGGTACCATTGCTGATTCTTGGCACAGGGTTCTGGTACCAGGTACCAACTCACACCGTAGTGGTACCAGTGGAGTAGTTCAAAACCGATACATCATGGCAAGCGTTATGGTTCGAAGGAGAAGTTAGAAGAGCCACAGGCCAGCTGGA
>JZKD02S1631424.1:113754-125640 GCA_000966675.3 Picea glauca | reverse complement strand
ATTTAAAATATATATAATAACTTAAATCTTTAATTTAATAATAATTTTAAAGATTTAAATTATATAATTTAAATATTTATAATAATTTAAAGCAATGATAATAAATAAATTAATTTAATTAATTTTTTTTTTCACTAAAAAGAATAATAAAAATAAAAAATATTACATAAAATTAAAACAATAAAAAAAAATTAAATTTGAAACGGGCATCGTGGGTCCTCGCATGAGGCCCATGTGGCCCCCCCTACGATCGATTCACCTCCTAAAACCCTAAACACACTCTTCATGGGTCTCTATCCCCAAACCCTAATCAATCTTCCGCCTCTCCACTCTTGACTCTCCCTCTTGGCAGGCTCAACAATCTCGACCTGTGGGTATCCTACTCAGAGGCTTAAAGCTTGGTTTTGGACGTGATGATCATAGTGGCACCCTCTCGTGGGATCCTCGGCTACCCTATCTGTTTTCTTTCTTATTTTTATCTCTGGCTAGGTCTGCGGGCTACGCGCTTGGTTATGGTGACTTATTATTATTTTTTTTGGTTGTGTGTGTGGTTGCAAGTCGCGTGGAGTTGTTCGCTGGTGTGTTGGATGGTGTGTGGTGGTTGCAGGTTGTGTGGACGCGTTGTGAAAAAAAAGGCGCCCCCTTGGGCTCCTCCTCCATGTGAATTGGTCTGATGTTTGGCGCTTGGGCGCTAGACTTTGGCTTGACTTGATGTTGGTGCGTAGCGCACCTGTGGACATGTAGAGTGCTTCACCTTGCCCCCATGGGCTCCTCCTCCATGTGGCTTTGCACTTGATGCCCCTTCTCCTTGAGCACTCTCAGACTTTGGAGCATGCCTCGACCTCGACTGCGGAAGACACCACCGTGACCTCGTCCAACCATTGCATTCATCCATTGGTGGAACAGAGACAGGGTTTGAAGCTTGGAAGCAGTACTGGTGGGTTTCTTTATGGTTTGGTGCTTGGCTTTGGTGCTGGGATTTGATTTGATATTGTGGTGCTAGATGGTATACTAACTTGTGTTGTGTGTTGGTTCAGGTGCTTGGCGCTTGGTTCTGGGCTTTTATATTTATTGTTTACTTTTATGAACCTCAGACCTGGTTGCCTCATATCCAAATACCTTCCTCATAGGATTTTTCCCAAACTGTGTATACAACATTAGGACGGACGCCAAGCTACAGCTTGTTGTTGATCCTTTGCTAGCTTTGAAAAATCTCCTTATAAATCTAAATGTTGATATTTCTATGTCCAAACATCCCTACAATACTCATACCATGGAGGAAGCTAGTTTTACAATCAGATGGGGAAAGTGGAGTAAAGAAGCTGTGAGAGATCAAATGGACCATTACTGTGTCGATGGTTTGCAGCCTTGGAGATCTGAAAAGTTTACCTACAGCAGTGGTATGAGAGCTCAGATTTGTTAATTTTTTTTGCATTGATTTCAGAAATTTTAAATGAGATTTGATGTTTGATCACTGTAATTGATTTTTCACATGTTATTGTTGACATGAAAGATGTGCCAGATACTGCATTAATACTGAGAAAGAACAGCCTTCCAAAGAATATATTTTCCTTCCTTTTGTTCAATGAATTACAAGTCTTCAATCCTCGGGATCAATTGGCATTTGCTTATGTGTAACAACCCTTCTTTGGCAGTTGGGCTATCCATTTGTGCTTGGTGCCTTGTGTGTAGTCGAGTTGTGATATTTCATATTGGGAATGTGTTGAAAGTGGTTTGATTAAAGGGCGACATGTGCTAGAATTGGGACAATTGGCATGTCATATTGATGTGAGGTGGACCTTTGGGAAAGTTGAGCAATGGACTACCCCCTCCTTTCTTTATTCTTTTCTTTTTTTTCTATTGCTATTTTAAACACTATATATTATTTTTTTGCTATTTTGTTTACTTATTGTTCTATATAACTTCTTTTTTTTATAAACATTATTCAGATCACTACTTTTACTATATTTATAACATTGTGAACTTTGTATACTTCTATTTTCTAAGACTAACATTCACTTGCTTGATTCTCTATGACTCGTGCAGGTGAGCATACAGTTTACAGGTAGCCTGAACAGAGGGTGAGATGATTTGCAGGAATCTCCCCCCCCCCTTTTTTTGATATTTATAGACTCTCCCTATTCTTGGGTTCCTATCGATAGTTCTTCATAGGTTTTAAGGTCTGTAAAATGAAGGGTTTCTAGGTTGTAGGTTAGGGGTTTGGGAGCATATTGCACATTTAAGTGGGTGGTCAAGCCTAGGTTTCAGTTCTGAAATCGAGCTCTGATACCATGTGTAAAACCCTCATTCAACAAAGCCTAATAAAATTCATAAATTTAAACATAAATTTTCTTTCAACGTATAAGCAATTTCATTATTTAGCATATAAGCATATTCAACAGCATGATGATAACTAACTAACACAGCGCAATCATGAAAATACATACCTCTGACTGATGCTATTCCTCCAATCTTCGTTTGTCCTCGCTTCTCTGCCCAAACTCTGCCCAAAATCGAATCTTTCCTCCCTGCCAGCTAGGAACAGAGCCTATCTGGCTCCCTAGCTGCAGGATTCTGTGAGGATTCCTGGCCCCCGAGACCAAAACTCCCAGCAACCGATGCACCCCTGTAACAGTCCACCCAAACTCCAAACTAGAAAAATACAGTTCCTAATCTCAAAATAATGCTTCCTCCCCAAAATTCAAAAGTCCCCTCTCCCGAATGCCTCTTCCCCCTCATATCCTCCTTCCCATTCACCGCCTCCTCCCTTCATTCAATTCCACCCACCTTATCCCTCCATTTAATGCCTTATCCCTCCATTCAATGCCTTATCCCTCCATACGTTAAGTTTTCTATTAAATAAATTAAAAATTATTAAACTTTTAATTCACTACCGAGACATTAAATGAGTTAATTAATTAATTAATTAATTAATCAACATACATTAAACAATAATTAATTAATTAATATTATTAATTAAATAATCCTTATTTAACAAATATACATTAGGACAATTAATTATTTAATCACTTATACTTGATAAACCTTAAACAATTATTTAACTAGGGTTGTTACAGATTCACACAATACAATTGACCCTTTGAAACCAAAGCGATTGATACTGACATACACAGGCAAAGATGCTTATAATGCAGGTGGAACAACAATCCACTATGCATTGCTAATGTCATTCAACAAGTCTCATTTCCTTCCACTTAGCAAAGAAATGTTAGACAAGTTGTCTAAGCTTTATCAAGAACTACAACTTATCTTCATTGATGAAGCTTCTCTAATTGGAAGTCGATTCCTATTCAACATTGACAATATATTAAGAAACATTAAACACATAGAGACAAAGTACTTTGGAAACATAGATATGATCTTTTGTGGTGATCTCTATCAAGAACAACCCATACAAGATTCCCTCATATTTGAACAACCTAGCATGAACATGTAAACAATAACATATGACTTTTCAAAATATAATGTGAAGTTCTATGAACTACATACTAGAATGCGCCAAACAAATGAGAAATTTATTGCAATTCTGAATAGGATGTGAACACATAGCCAAACAAGAAATGATTTGACATATATCAATACGAATTGCATGTGCCCTGCCCCAAATGATCCAACATTTTCTTACTTATTCTACAAAAACAAAGATATCACACTACATAACAAACATATGCTATCATTAATGCTCGACAACGAGCTTCTAATCAATGCAATTGACAAGGAGGAGGAAGACCATGGAAATGTACCATACCATCAACATACAATAACTTTGCCTTCCCAACTTGTCATAAAATTAAACATGCTTGTTGAAATATATGCATGTAACTACGATTCTCAAGATGACCTAGTCAATGGTGCAGATGGCATAGTGAAAGCCTACACGAAAAAGGACAATATTGATGTCTTGTGGATCAAGTTCTATGATCCACACATTGGACATCGCCAAGCTAACAAGATCACATACTTATATACCATGGACATTTAGAAAGATTGGATACCCATATTGCGCATAGAAAAACCACTATCAACAACAAATAATCCAACCCATTTGAAGATCCGAAAACAATTCCTTATCAAACTTGCATGTGCGCATACAATACATAGGTCACATGGTTTAACACTTGACAATGTTGCATTTGATCCTACTGGGATACAAATCCATGGATTGGTATACACAACCTTATCTCGTGTAAGAAACATAGAGTCTTTGTATTTGTTAAATGCTCTCAAAATGGATAACTTCAAGGTGAAACAAAAAATTGATACTGAGATACAACGCCTCTGAAGTATTCCAAAGTGTAACTTGGCATATGATTTTGAGTCCATAAAGTCAAGCACATACATCTCAATTCTTACACTAAACACACGTAGCTTCCATGCACATATGAATGACATACTCAATGACTATGACACAATGCAATTTGATATTTTATGCTTGCAAGAAACATACATGACATTATCCATGAAAAATCAACAATTTCCAAGCTTCAATTGCACATCAAGTTGCACTAAACATGGAGTCATGACAGTAGTAAAAAAACATTTCCCAATACTAGAACATATGCACTATGAAGACCAATCTGTAGAGGTCCTTATAGATAAAGTAACATCCCATGGATCCCATCTTGCAATAATCAACGTTTATGCTGCACCGCATGCATCTTTGTCGAGCATATTCAATACCATCACAAAAGAATTATGTCATTTTCACCAAAATGAAATCCTAGTCATTCTAGGAGACTTCAACATTGACATCTCACAGAGTAATGAGCAGACAAAAAAATTGGAAAACTACATGTGTAATTACAATGCCCATATGCTCCTAGGAAAAACAAACCATGCACAAAAAAACCTCATTGATCATATTTGGTCAAAATCAAAATATGAAAACTCAAGAATATATACATTGAATACATATTGGACCGATCATGATACAATTTGTCTCCTACTTGAAGTCTAAAATACACATAAATCATAATGCATATTTTGTGCTAAAGCATATCCCCATATCTTTGTTACACATTTACAAACACCTTTCCTTTGTATTGCATAAAAAAATCATGTCACAAGTGACAAAAGGTTGGTATAGTATCGATGTTAGATGTTTGTAATATAAAAAAAAAACAGTACATTAGCAACTTTCAATTCATTTGCATCTTCCTACAATCTATTTTCATAACTATTCACTTTCCTTGATTATTTTGTTCAATGTATAGTACATCAAACCAATTATTCATGCTTAAAAAGATAACAAATGTTGCATGGAAGCGTAGTCCCTGCCGGGCTGGAAGGAGAGTAAATGTGTGGGCCACAAGTTGCAGTACACGTGGTATTCATGCAGAATTTAGTATTCTCGAATTAGTTTTATTTGAAATTTATAAAAAATTATTAATGTTTGGTACATGAACGAAGGTTCCTAGGATCTAAGCTTGATAGTACATGAAATATCTAATGAATAACCAATGTAACCCAACAATTATGGAGTTGAGGGTTGGTGAAGTCGCGGGTTCACGTTTTTCATTTTTTTCGGCCACCCTGTCCTGTGAAATACATTTGACACCCAACACTTTCGTCATATATATTTTGCATGCAACAATTCGGTCATATACATGAGACAATAATTTATAGAAATGTACCGAACAAATAAGGAGTCGTGGGTTCACACTTTTCATGTCCAACATGTTCCGTGATATACATTTTGCACCAAACACTTCCGTCATATACATTTTGCACCCAACAATTCCATCATATACATGAGACTGAGTAATTTATAGAATATTATAACATTGTATGAAGATTTATAGTAATTTATATAACGCTATAACATGTTTTACTTAATGA
Source organism: Picea glauca (assembly GCA_000966675.3). Taxonomy (NCBI): domain Eukaryota; kingdom Viridiplantae; phylum Streptophyta; class Pinopsida; order Pinales; family Pinaceae; genus Picea; species Picea glauca. The sequence continues at coordinate 119,781 of JZKD02S1631424.1, read as the reverse complement.
ATAGTATAAACAATTATTTAAAATGTATTCAATATTTTTTTTTTATAATTAAGATTGTATAAAAGTTTGTCAAAATGAAGGACTACAGAGAATTTCCATGGTTTCAAGCTGTAAATACTGAGCTTCCCTAAGGGGAAACCAGCTCAGCTAGCTGAACCGCTTCAAAACTGAAGTCCAGACTGTTACTAATGCAAAAAGAGTTAAAAACTCTAGCCCGTAAGTGTGGCTGTTACAACTGTGGAAAGTGTAGACATAAAAACTATAATAACCATGGACAAATGCATGAAAGGGCGACATACACATGAGAAAACAACAGAGAAAAACAAGAGACAGATCACCGGTATGGGTTGTAGTGCGATGACGTGGCCATGCTGAAGGCGCCAAATGTGATGTCCCTAGGAGGAAGCGGCTCCTCCTCGACTGGTGTCCGGTCCAGTTGCATGGCATACTCCATCTGTGATGGTATGTGCTCTTCCTTATGAACGTCCTCCAATTGTGATGGAAGCCTCTGCTCCTCGCAGTCTTCCTCTTCGTGGACCAAAGTTTCCAGTGACAACACTGGTGCAGAGGTTGGGTTGTTGTTGCTTGTCCTGCCTCTAGTGGGAGGTGATCAACACCCTATAATGCAGAGAGCAACTGCAGGAGTTGAGAGGATTTGTTGTCTAGGGAATCTAGGTGGAACGAAAGGTCGTCCATGTTTCAACGTAGGTTGAATACCAGGCTTTGCACCAGAGCAAGGCCATTTTTCCACTCGCATTCTGGGTCAGCGTTGGAACCGGCTCAATATTGGGGTTGTTGTCTCAAATTTTGACTGGCTTCCTGACCATCCATCTGAAATTGGGTGTCGTGAGGTTGTTCCTAAACCGACTGGGTGGCCAGAGAGTTGGGAGGAGCCAAAGGGCCTGGGTGGGAAATAGATGTTGAATTGCGTAAAGGTCTTGGGTTGTAGTCGAGTGAGAACCCTGAGTAGTCCAACCCATCCATTTTGTTGGCAAGGGATGCAGCAAGGGGCAGGAGAGAAGTGGTAATTTGAGTCGACTACTCCAGGGACGAGGATGAGGTGGCCGAAGAAGAGGAGGATAGAAGTGAGGGAGCAGGGGGGGATGGAGGACCAGGCGGGGCCGGTTTGGCTGGCAAGCTGACCCGTGTTTCGACTTCCCTCATAGCCAGGGCATCTCCGGGACAGTGGGAGAGAAAAATTGCACCAACAACAGAGAAGGAGAGTACAAAAGAAGAGCATGGAAAGGCTAGGTAGGAGGCCGATCTCTGAGAAGAAAAAACAGGAAAGAATAAGCCATCTGGAGCCACTGGAGAAATTGAAATAGACCGGGGAGCTAGTGGGGTTCCATAAATGGCCGCACATGTAGAGTAAAGGAAAAACGAGGTATATCGAAAGGCTGTGAAGCCAGAGAAGGGAACACTGAGAGTAATGGCACCCTACCTCGAGCGAGCTGAAGTTATAGTCATGAGACATGTGGGAAAGAAGTTGAAGTACATAGGTACGTGGGAAAAAACAGGAAAAAATAGTGGTAATGTCTGTTACATAGGTTTGTTGACAAAAAAACAAAAAACAAAATAGCATTCCTAGCTTATCTTGTTTAAAATAAGGGATCATGGAAACAATAGAAATTGAAATTTATGAAATGAAAGGTTCCTGGAAAGCATAATTTATACACAAAATATGTAATTTTACAAAGCAGAGCCCTCGTTCAATACTTAGCCAGTTTTTGGATGGCTGGTTCTCGGGATGTTGAGCTCAAAATTGGGCTTCTGTTCTTCCATTCCTTACAAAAAGCACTGATAGTTTTGTGATATACAAACTGAAAATCAGACTTGTGGACTATTATAATTTTAAAGCTCCAAGGAAAAAAACACAAAAAAATAGTAGTATTGTCTGTTACATAGTGTTGGAACAGGGCCAAAGCCAGGGTTCAATGCTACAAGAGTGCACCAACAAAAACCTAACTACCGACCCTTTCGGCAACACCTGCGAAGAAGATGAAGTCTCACTCGAGGTAGAGGTAGGGGTGGTGCAAGACTCAGGTGTCTGCAACCTTAGTTGGGACACAAATTTGTGATTATATCACTTATAGAGAACTTAACATCGATCATTCACCAATATTCAGTCCTTATTATACTTCGCAGATAACACAGAACATCACAGCATCCACTTAGATCTAAGGTATCTTAGTACTTAGCAATAGTAAATCAGATTAGATCCAGTAGATCATCACTAAGCATCTTCATACATATCGGATCTACTATTCATACACATCTAATAAGCACAAAGCATAAATATATCGATCTAAATATATCAAAGCAGTTAGCAAAAGCAGAGGTAAACACAACAAGTCAGGGCACAAAGCATAACTCATAGATTTACGTGGTTACCCCCACCTTGGGGCTACATCCACCAACTTTTCTTCTTTATTATCATCGGCCAATCAGTTACACACACAAAGCCATAGAAACCCTTACTTTGCACAGGACATAATATCTGCGTAGCCCGCTAGATCCTTCTTCCTTTCCTTTCAACACAAAGACTTCTATATATTCACACAGGGACTTGCACTAAGATATGTAACTCTATACAGAGTGCACAAAGCTCTCAATCACACAGATCCTTTCTTGGCACTTAGCCTATATCACATAGATACCATCCAATCCTTCTTTTTTTACTAGATTCCTATATGTCTATTTATACATACAAAACAGGCCTAAGCATGGGTAAACCCATGGGCCGACATCCCTTTCCCATTACATATTCCCAAAAACCGAAAAAGGGACCCAAAAGTGGGTCGAGATCCCTTAATCTCTTCTTCGTCTGGCGCTCCATCTTCAATAGGTTGTCGAAGTACCAAAAAGGGTCAAATATGACCAAGTAACTTCAAAACTTGGTCAAAGTCCAACAGGCTCCCCACACTCACCTATGACTCATCCCAAGTCACTCTGGTCTGAGCAATTCCACCTCGAATGCCTTGATCTTGGCTCGAGCTGCTTCGAACTGCTGCAATGCTACTTCCTCTTGCTCAGTGAATTCCTATATGAGTGCATCACTGACTAGTCCGTCTAGGCGCTATTCTATTGCACTCACAACTTGTTCAAGTTCTACTCCTTGGATTTCAAATTCAGTGAACAATTGGCATGCCTTCTCTTGCACTGGTTGAAGTTGTTGAGAGACTTCCATCACATTACTCTAAAGCGTGTGTACCTATTGTTGGGCCGTGCATTTCTCTGGAAACCTCTTCATTCTCTCGACTGGTGACAAGGCCTTTAGCTGTGCCTGTAACGTATCTGCATGTTTCTTCGCTTCATGGAGCTGCGACTCCAATGCTTGTAACTCTGGATTCTCTGTGAGGTTTTCATACGTTTGAGTGCTCCTAGAGCTCAGCTACTTTCACTCCAAGGCAATATCTTTCATTCTGCCAATTGCGTTGCGAGCAATTGCCTCTCTTAGGTCTCTGATTTCTTGAGGAGTCTCAGGCACAGTACAAAGTTCCAGGTCTGTGATGCACTGCTGAAGCTACTGGATCACTTCTTCAAGCTGTGCCACCTCTTGCGGAATTTGTTCTTCATCTTTCACTTCTATTATGGTCATAGAGCGAAGTGCTCTGCTGACCAGTGATTTTACTTCTAGATTCTCTGCGATCAACTTCTCCTTTCTCTATTGTAGCTCTTCTTTCTCGTCGTCCCATTGTGATTGAAGAGAAATTTTTTCTCATTTGGAAGAACTGTGTTGCTCAATAGGTACTCCCTATACCTATGTCAAATCCTGGATGGCTTGCACTGTCTCTTCCTGAGCTCGTCGAAGGAGAGCATCAACTTTATCAACAATCTGGTGCAATTGGGATGGTTCATCTCCTGGTTCTACTATTCCTGTTGTCAGAGGTGCAGTGGAGACTGCGTGGCTATACTGGAGTGCCTGCTACACTCCTTGGAGTTCAACCTCAATATGTTTATACATCTACTCCTGCTTCACCTCCTACTTCTCTAATACCGTCTGTGAAGCATTGTTCATAGCTGGAATGATGAAATTAAAATCATCCAATGTGAGGGTAGTTCACATCTTGGTTATAGGGGTTCTAGGTTTCTTTCGGGAGGAAGATTTCGGAGGTGACACCTTCATTTTCTTCGACAAGTCCTCTTCGTCCCTAGGGGGTGCTACTTCGCCTTTTTGGTGTTCAATATCTGTGCCTTCTATGTCTTCATCATCACCCCCTTCGTCTGGTGACATGGATGCAGTCCTCACATATGTGTTGTCTGCATCATGAACCTCTTCAGGTTTCTTCGTCTTGCTTGGCCTGGGTGTATCCTGCTCAGCTTCTGGGCTATCTACATCGGACACCTCTGCAGGGTTGGCTGGAATAAGGAGGTTCGCCGACCATTCCTTAGTGATTTCCTCTAATTCTTCCCTTGTTGGCTTGTAATATGACTGTAACTCCTACTTGTTCTCATCAGCGCGCGTTGTTATATAAATGAAGTGGCAGTCTGTGATAAACTTTATTAAGGGCCAAAACTTGTGCAAGGTATTCGGGGTCATCTGAGGCTCAGACTGGATGGCTTGTTTCAACTGATTGTAGTAAGTATGAAAGACGACATTGGACTGCCACTACTTGTTCATATCATTAGAGAACCACAAGGTACTAAACTTCGCAGCCAAAGGTTCGAAGGGCTCGATGTCGGGGAAGGTCGCACCTTCCGGCATTTCCCATGCAATTAATGTGATTAGGATGAGAAGACAACTAAAGTGGAACTCATTCCCTTGGTCTTGTGCTTCTCTAAAATCAATCTTTAGCTAGTTTACAAGGTACTGCACCCAATTCATCTGTAGTCCCTCTACGCACTTTCCTATGAGGTCAACTATGAATCTAGTCACTTGGGTGGGTCGGTTCTTGCGAACTATCTTGCCTGCGATAAGATGACATGCGAGGCGCACTGCACCATTCTAGATATAGGTTACCTTATCACCTCACGTTCCCTTCTCGACATCGCCATAAGTCTCTTTGATTCTCTATGGTAATGCTCGGTCTGAGGTCTTTCTAGGGTAAAAATCATGTGGTTCAGGGCCCTGCATGCTGAGCCCTGTGATCCGATTGATCAAGGTCGGATCCACAGTGATGTGACAGTTCATCCATAGGTATCTGTCGTGATATCACGATAGTAGTAACTTTACACATGCATTCACCTCCTCATGTCGTCCGAAGTGTAGAATCTTCATTACGTTGAGAAATGTGGACTATGTGAAGTTCTAGGTCCATGGCTGCGAGATAATCTTTGAATTCTTGCCTTTATTCCTCGTCAGATACTTATGTGGGGCAAGCATGTTGTAAGCCTTCCTGTCGCCAAGGTTAAATTCATTAAACTTCAATGCTACGAGCTTATCCTGGTCAGATCAAACTTCCTGTATCCCTTTCAGGAGGTACGTCGTGACCAAAGCATAGTCAAAATCTATGGGCACATTGTCCCAGTTGATGGTGCCTCTTAGAGGGGGTAGGTAGGCAGGTAGAATGCTCAGAATCAACTTGGCATTCACAATGTGGTCTCTGTTCTTCGTTCTTGCCTCTGTCATGGTTCTGGAAGTTCCTGCTCCGCGAGCAGTTGATGGAGAAGCTTAGATTCCTCTTGTTTATGATGCTTGCACTGTTGGATTACTCAGAGGGGGGAGGGGGGGTGAATCAGTAATAGAGCAATTTAGTCCCTTTTATCCATATAATACAAGTGCTATATCAATGAAGCATTATTATCCAATAATTGCAAAGTAAATAAGAAATGAACAAATGAACAATCATACACATACACAGTACACCAGTGTTTGACGTGGAAACCAAAATCGGGAGAAAACCACAGAATGCTTTTTCTTATATGTCTTGAAGAATTACATTAATTGGAAGCACCAACTTCCTCTGTTTTCTAGCTGCAACTGGAAGGAGGCTCCAACCCCCTAGTTTCTCAGGCTACAACCTGAGGGAAGGTCCAACTCCCCAATTCTCTGGCTACAACCAGAAGGAGGCTACAACCCCCTATGTT
>JZKD02S1631424.1:82366-93157 GCA_000966675.3 Picea glauca | reverse complement strand
ATGCGAAGGTGATAAGCACGGGGAAGAGCAAGCAAGGAAGGAATGGCCAAGTATGAAAGTGCATGGTGAAACTGTTGAGTGTTCAATGTTGAAACTGCATGAGTCTGAATTGTTCAGCTAAGAAAACCAAAGGGCTCGGTCCGACTCCCAGTGCATATTTCATAATTCATGTGCAAAACCAACTCTGCGGTTACCAGATCAGTATGTGTAGAAACGAGGCAAAAATAAAAATGTACCTTCATAAATTATGGACGTCAGATTTTATAGAGCATGTACGGATATGTCATTCCATGCTTTGCCACTTTCGGGATCGCAGGTTCTCGGGCGGGCGGGCTCAAAAAAATGCCTCTATTGTTCGGTGTTCTACAAATAGCACACACAGTTCCATGATATACAAATACACAAGAAGACTTGCGGGTTGGCTGACATTTTATACACCATTCACAGTTTCTTGATCACGGGTTCTCAGGCTGGCGGGGTAAAAAACGAGGCTCTATTTCTCGGTGACTTACAAATAGCTTATGATAATAAACTGATAGGCGGATTTGTAGGCTGACCGACTCAACATTCCACTCCAGGGTTGGCAGGCTCCCAAAAACGAGCAATACATAAAAAATATGCACAGATCCCTTATTCCATATTTAGCCACTTATTTGGATCGCGGACTTGGCTCCGTCCGACTCCCAGTGCATATTTCATAATTCATGTACAACACCAACTCTATGGTTACCAGATTAGTGTGTTCAGAAATGAGGAAAAATTAAATATGTACCTTTATAAAGTATTGACATGAGATTTTATACACCATGTACCCATATTGCATTCTATACTTGCAGGTTCTTAGGTGGGAGAGGTCCAAAAAAAGGCCTCTATTGTTCTGTGTTCTTCAAATAGCACATACAGTTCCGCGATATACAAATTGACAAGTGGACTTGCGGGCTGGCTGATATTTTATAGACCATGTACATTTTTTGGATCGCGGGTTCTCGGGTTGTCGAGGTTAAAAATGGGCCTCTATTCTTTGGTTCCTTGCAAATAGCTTATGATAATAAATTGGCAAGCAGATTTGTGGGCTGGTCGACTCAACATCTGTCAACTGACAAGCGAATTTGCGAGCTGGCAAGATGAACATTCTACTTCTATTGATCTCCATGATATACAAATTGACAAACTCCAGGGTTGGAACGCTCCCACAAATGAGCACTACATACCAAATATGCACAGATCCCTTATTCCATACCTAGCCAGTTATTTGGATTGTGCACTTGCGGGTTGCACATTATGCCTCTAATGTTCCGTGTCCTGCAAATAGTCATCATAGTTGTGCGATATACAAACTGACAAGTGGACTTGCGGGCTAATTGGCTCAACATTGCATCTGTTAGATGGTGGACATGTAGGGTAGTGGCTTTTACGTGCAAAACAAAAAAACATAGCTGCAAACAAGTTTGACAAACACAGAGAAAGTAAACGAAAAATTGTTTACTATGGAACACAACAGAAAAAGAATGCACCTTTGCATTGATTGGTCTACATCTCTGGGTAGGAGTTCTTTGTGTCATCTAGTTTTCCTATCTATTTCTATCAACAAAAGTACAAAGAAAAACGGATATGAACATAAGTTCAGATGTTAAGAAAAATGAAACTACTATGTACATATACAAAAATGAAATAGAATAAGATGAATAGAGTCACAAAAAGTTTTTGGGAGGATGTACCTTTTTTTTTTTTTTGCAGAATGTATATTTTATAATTNAAGTAGAACACCATCTGTATGCTCACCAGAAAGATGTGTGTAGAAATCAGGGATACAGATATGCTTTGAAACATAGAAATATGAGTTTTCAATAAGTTTGATATATATGTCATAATTCAAGTGCAATGTCAATTGTATCATGATCAGACCAATATGTGTCTAAGACAAACATACTGTATTGAGGAATGGGCACATTGGACCGACATGGTCAATAAGTGCGTTTTGCAGATGGCATGTGTTGTTCAAAAGAAAGCAGAGACTGTATTTGCACATGTAGTTTTCCAATTCTTTTGTTCTTCCAGTATTTTGTAGCATATCAATATTGAAGTCTCCTACAAGTACAATGGGTCCGTTCAGATGGAAATGGGCCAATGCATTGGAAATAACATGCACTATGTTGGAGAATTTTGCATGGGGAGTAGCATACAGATTCAATATTGCAACTTCTGTTCCATGGGAAAAAAAAATTGCAAGCACCAGTTCAACATTCTTTTCTTCGATATGTATATGGTCCAAAATTGGTACATGTTTTTTCACCAGTATCATCACCCCATGTGTAATGTAACTTGATATGCAATTGTGATTTGAGAATTGTTTGTTTTGCATGCATAATTCCATGTGTGTTTCTTGCAAGCACAGAATACCAGATTTCCTTATATCATAGTCATTCAGTGTATCATCCATGTGTGCATTTAATTTGTGTGTGTTAAGCAAGAGAATTGATACAGATGAATTTGTTTGTATGGATTGGTAATCATAATTGAGTTGCCATTTTGCAGTGGTCCTCAGTCGTTCCATTTCAATATCAACTCTCTGTTTCACTTTGAAGTTATATTTTGTGAGAGGACTTAGTAAATACAAAGAGTCTATGCTTCTGACACGGGACAGTGTTGTGTATACAAGTCCATGTATCTGAATTCCAGCAAGTTGAAATGCAACATTATCAAGTGTTAGTCCTTGTGATCTATGGACTGTACGTGCACATGCAAGTTTAATCGGAATCTGTTTTCGAATCTTCAGTCGACCTGTCTTTGCTGATGTCGATACTGGCTTCGATATTCACAAAATAGGTGTCCAATTGCTTCCACTATTTGGATTATATAGATAAGACAACGTGCTTTCTTGTCGCTTGCCTATATGCGGTTCATGGAACTTAGTCTAAAGGACATCCACTTTTTCTGTCTTGGTATAGCCTTTCAGTATTCCATCTGCACCATTCACCAAGCCATCCTGTGAATCATAGTTGCAGGCATATATTTCAACCAGCATTTCTAATTTGAGGACAAGATGCAAAGGTAAAGTGACTGAATGTTCATGATGTGGCACATTTCCATGGTTGTCTTCTTCCAGGTCAATGGAATTGATGATGATATCATCGCTAGGCATGAGCGACAACATGTGGCTGCTATTCTTTGCAACATCCTTATTTTTGTAGAACAGGTAAGAGAACATGGGGTCTGTTGGTGTAGGTCGTAAGCACCTCAAATTGATATAGGTCAAGTCATCATGTGTTTGGTTGTTTGTACGCATTTTATTCAGAATTGCAATGAATGTTTCATCTATTTGGCGCATTGTAGTATGAAACTCAAAGCATTTAATATTGTCTCTCCAGAAGTCATGGGTGACTGTTTCCATGTTAACGATAGGTTGTTCAAATATCAAAGAATCTTGGATGGGTTGTGCCTGGTAAAGATCCCCACAAAATATCATGTCAATGTTTCCAAAGTATTTCGTCTGCACATGTTTTATGCTTCTTAGTCAGCTGCCAATGGAATACAAGAACCGACTCCCAATCAAATATTCTTCAGTTATAAAGATAAGTTGGAGTTCCTCATAAATATTAGATAATGTATCCAACCTTTCCTTGCTAAGTGGAAGAAACTGTGACTTGTTAAAAGGTATTAAAAATGCAGAGTGGATTGTTGTTCCACTGACATTGTATGCATCTTTTCCTGTGTATGCAACTATTAGGCCCTTTGGTTTCATAGGAGTAGAGGAATTGTTTGAATCATATATTCATATAAGCATTTGGAACAATTCTTTCACTATGAATATCTTGCATGTTCCTGCTCCACCTGTAAGGAACGTGTGCACAGAACTGTTTATGTTCAAGTGTTTTCTAAGAGCAATGTCCTTTAGAATTGTTTGTTGTTTGTGATTCAACAGACGTCGTATTCTGTGGTATTCATTATTTTCAATTAGGAAAGGATGTTTTGTAACTTGAAAACCAATATTGATACATTTTTCACTTCCAACTGTTGGAGGACGAAGTAAATCCCCTTGTAAGTCATAGGACTCGAAAGGAGTTCTGGTTGTTTTTGGGTTTCTAAATGTGTCATAATGATATCCAGGGTTTTCTAGGTCATTAAGTGCAAATTCTAGATCGTCCCATGTTGGATTAACATTGTAGGTAAATCTAGTTTCATTGATGTGCACTATAGTCTCAGACGCAACATATGCAGCCTCACATGCAGAGAAGTTATGTATTAATGTCTCTTCATTTTCATCGAACGGAACGTACAACAATTTTTTTTCTCTACAATAGTTTTCATAGTCACAATGTTTATTGTATTTGACAAATCATATGACAGAGGGTTTTTTTCTTTTTGATATGGGTGCACCACTTTTTTTGTAATGTGATACAAATTCTGCTAAGCATATATGCCTAATAGGAGATGGACGCTGGACGTAATAATCAATAATAGAGTGACATACCATGTCCTCTGAATTATTAGGCTCTTGTTGTAGCAAAACCGATGGTTTAAGCACAAATGTGTGTTTTTCAAGTGGAGATGTGTTTATGAAGACACATTTTCTTGAACTACAAGTGAGGGGCAAGGAAATTGCAATGTGAACTGCTTGTTGAGCAGAAATTTGTTGAAGATTAAGAAATGTATTTCCAAGTGTGTGTATCATTTGTATGGCATCAATATGACTTCTTTCATGTTCTTTGTGTATTCTTCTGAATGCACTTGTCATAGATTTGTCAATCTTCATCATATATGAGGTACAGTACGACATTGCAGCATATGCATTCAACATGTACTGCGCATCTGTATTTTCTTTCCACATAAATGGCATGTCCTTGGAGAAACTGTTGTTCCAAATATGGGAGAGTTTTCGTTTAAGGAAAAGTGTTGGTTTCCTAAGCATACATTGTATGGCTTGGATGTACTCATCTTCTGATAGATTTACCTGTGTCAAGAAGGCATCAACGCTCATCATTTCGTCAAATCCTCCTTGTTCTAGAAATGTAAACAAGGATTTAGATTTCTCAACAACAACATTGTCCTCTAGACTAACTGGCTCTATGATTCTTGTAGCTTGCATTGGCGGCACAGGAAAGTTGTATCTGCAATGCGATTTTTTTCGTTTTCTACAACTTCTTGTATGGTAATGTCTATTGAATTTCGCAAGTTTTGGTTCCAAATGATATGTGTTGCATATTATGTATTTATCCCCAAATTGTTCGATATTTGAATTGTTATCAGCTCCATAGATAGGTGCACCCTCTATCCACAACAGTGCGTGGTCATGTTCATTTCCCCTATTTTGGAATTCAGACACAAAAAAAATAGTCCGATATTTTTCCGAAAAAGGTTTCAACATGGCATATCAATTGTCTCAAAGCATTTATTCTATGTCTATAGTAGCGAGTACATGTCATTGGGTCTTTTCTTATGAGGTAGTTAATGTCGTTATTTTCCAATGTATCGGTTTCTTTTTTTTGTTTCCTATTCCTATGCAGGCCAGATACGGCATCCACCAATGGATCCCAACAATGCTCTGCACTTGTAAATGTGACGAAAAATGTTGGTGGGCCCAATTGTCGGATCACTGCAAAAATTATTTTTTTGTTTTGTTGCAAATAGTGAGGAGAGGTGTGGATGTTTTTGAAATCTATGTATCCAATATCAAATTTTAGAATTTTTTCTAGGTTTACTTTTTACTTCACATCCTTGGCGAACAACTTTCTTCCTTGTAACTGGCCTTTTCTTATTCGAACCCACATGCAGGACATAAATTGCTCTATTATTATGCGCATTGTTTTGAAAAACAAATTTATTATGTGACAGGAGAAGTAACCGCTTGAATGTAGCAACTCCCATCAGACTATTTTATGATAACTAAATCGTTCTGTAATATCAATGCCACGTGAATCTCCATAGAAGAGTGTTGGAAAGTTTATTTCCTCAACGAATTTGTCCTTGAATATTCCAAGTGGACGCTACCTCTCGGCAGGTGCAATTTCGACAATTTTGTCTTGCAAGTCACGAATGCACTGTGAATCAGCGAATCCATGCACCAATGTTTCATCATGTGTTTCATTCTCTGATTCATCACTTGCATCAAAATTACTAGGATTTTCAAGAGTGTCTGCAAAGTTGTCGTGTTCTTCTGCGATAACACTGTTCCAGTTGGCATTTATACAAATGTTCTCTTCTTTGTACAGGGCCCTGGAACATAATTCCTTTAATGCTTTCATAACAGCATGCACACGCACTTTGCCTGTCTGATAGACATTTTTGTATCGCAAGCATCTTTTCAGAGCCACAACGATTGTAATTGTATTTTTAATGAATTGTGGTAACACTTTTTTCACAACATCTAGCTGAACATGCACATTAATAATTGATCCTATTAAGCTCATATGGGGTTTTTTATAGCCCCAAGGTCTAATTTGAGCAAATGAAATTCACAGAGACACAAGTCTCTCCTCAAGTTCCGTAAGTGCACTTACATCTGCTAGTGTTGTATTACATTTTATTCGGTCAGGGGTTGCAAACTGTGGCAGCTTTCCATTTTCAAGCGGTCGTTTGCATGGAAGACAAACTTTCCCACTAGAAAATGGTTTATCGTGCGTTCTCAAGCGAAGGTATTCTTCTTGCAAATCAGGCATGAAAGACTTACTGTTTTTTGAAAAATTCAATTGTTCACAAATTACACATGCAATGGAAGGAGAGTTTTTCATTTGTTTCATGTACTTTTGTCTTGCATTTTTCTTTCGCAAGGAAGTATTGGTAGAAACTGTTTTCTGGTTTTCATTGCTACTACTGCATGGTGTTGCTTGTAGATCACAGAATGACACAATTGCATCACCATTTTGGGATATGTGATCGCACCTGTTTATGTTATGTTATGCACGAACAAATTTCTTTACATTGTGATATGTGAGTTTCTCTCTAAAAGGAAGTGTAGCAATGTATTTTTTTTTCTCGCGCATGACCTTTTTCAGGTTGTAGTAACTTACTCTACGTTCCTTGCCCAAGAGCAGGATGAGATGGTGGAAACTAGGATGAATTTCACTCTCACCCAACTTCTGAGAAACTACTTTACATTTTTTGTTCAAGGCCTCTATGACCTTATTAGAAGTCGGATGAATTTGATGAATAATTTTTTTCAAATTGTGATAACTTACTCTACGTTTTTTGTCTAAGCGGTCTATGGCCTCATCACAACTGTCATGAATTTTACGCATGTTTTTTTTGTTGAAGCCCTGTCTTCCCATATCACAACCGGAAGGAGTTTACTTTTCACTCAAAAGCATTCCACACGTATGCAAATTCAATGTCGTTTGGGTGGCATGGATAGTGAACCATGAACTACCAATATGTGCAAGAAAAGGTTCATAATGGATATGTGTTGTATCTATTTTCAACGAGAGGATGTCAATTGTTCGATCGTAATTTGAATCAATAACCCAGGAATGGACAGTGGCATCTCGCAAGGGAGACCACACCTGGATATTCACCCTGAATATCATAGACAACCATTGGAAACAAAATCTGCAACCCTCCATATTTCCTTTTCATATGGAAGCGTCATCTTCAGAAGGTATTCCTGCCAACTTCCAATTGCCGACATATTTTCTACGAGATATGGCCAAACGTGTTGATGCAAGCACCTAAATATTTGTTGGTTGCCGCCTATAATTGCATTGAAAAAGGATTGTACAGTGTAAAGTCACATCGACTGAACATCAAACTCCGCTGCAACCAAACAACAAATTGCATTGAATAGACTATCTCCACAGCTAGACACAACGTTTGTTGTCAGCTATAAACCATGGCAATTTATGCCATGCAAAATCCGTTTCCATTGCGATTGAAGGTCTTTGCAAATAACGGACAAGTAGATACGAGGACCTTCTATATTGCATGTGGACATTTTCCTGTAAAACAGTGGTTCATAATGGCAACTGAGGGCATTGGCATCATGGAACAAGATGCAATATGGATTGTCAGATGCAATTTTGTTGAATAGTAGATATCTTGTTTTTCTTGTCAATGACCAAATGCCAATTGATATATTTAGCTAGTTAGATAGCCATCGTATACAAAATGTATCTCCCCAAAGTCCCCTCTCATGCGCAGGTAGAACTGGAGATGCAGACAACCACATCTTTGAAAAATACGTAGTGACATCATGTATTCCATGCAACTATCGAAGAAAATCATATTCCAGTTTGTATTTATAGGACTACAAAGCCTCAACATCGCCATTTTTAAAACCTGGCCAAGAAATAATCTATCAATCCATTGCGAAGCTCGGTCGATGAATAGCGGAAATACAATGGAACCTGGAATGTATCGAAAAGGCAATCCCCAACAGTATACGAGAATGCATCCAATCTAAAAAGCCCATTTCTATGCAAAACCACATCAATGTTGTCATGTATAATGGATTGTGTATCTATTTCATACGACTCAACAACTATTACTTCTTTTATCTCTTCAACTGTCATTTTGAAGCTGTTTGCTACATACTTTCAGTTTCTATGAAAACAGAGAAATGCAGGGGAAAAAAATAAAAGGTAGCAAAATAAAAAAGGAAAAAAAAATAGGGTACCAATCCTCATATGTATCTTTCAACCTTCTTCTTCTCAAATTGAAACCCCCCTAGTCCCCATAGCAGATGAGAAGAAAACAGAGAAATAAATAAAACAATAACTTTACTCAGCAGAAAGAGAATAGGTAGACACAGTTTTTCGACCCATAGAATAAAAGCATACCCTGCGTCTACACCCCGCCCGATTGTTCCCTCTTCTGATGGCTCCCAACTACTTTTCGTAAAGCCCTCTGCATTGCAAGACGCATGGTTTCCAGGAACGGAAACTAAGAGCACAAGCAAAGATGGTCTGCAATAGAATTTGGAGCTAGGGACTCCCACCATTGAAAAATCGGCAATAACAGGGAAACTTACCCGTCAACAAAGGATGACAACATCTCAGCCCCAAGAACTGCAAACCACAACAACAGGTCCAACAACTTGCATAGTTGAAGAACAAAAAACCAGTGAACAACCACGAAGAGATCAAACTGCAAGTGCAGGACCTCAACTTTGCAAAGTTGAATCAAACAGGAACCAAAATCATGGAACGAACCAGCGAAGAAGGATCGAGCACTAGAGCAGCGATGTCGACGATGAACGAAACTGTATTGCAACGCATCTGTACAATAATCATTTAACACTGCCAGAGTTGTTAGGTAAACAGTTAAGACTATTAGGACCATCGAAGGGCGTAGGCCTGTGCAAGCATTTAATAAAATATGTAGCGTGGCAGGCCTGTTCTCTCGAAGCACGCAACAATAAAGCAAAAATCACACATCGTAATATGGTAGAGAATGTTTTCTACCCAACAGAAAATGCTAAGAGAAAAATTCAAACTAATGCTAGCATTAATCCACCTTCGACCAATGCATAATAAAATATATGATTCAAAAAAACCATATACTACCAAATACTTTGGATATGCCAAGATATTTAACATTGAGAATAGCGAAGGCGGCAATAAGACCTCCAATTCGTTGTCCAATCAGATCTTGACAAACATGAAACTTTTTATTATATAAAAATGGATGTTTCCACTTCCCTTGTTCCAACAATAGACAATATGGAAATATTTTTGGTCAATGCACAATCTAAATATCAGGTCAACAATTTAATGCCTACGGCAGGGACTAATAAAGACAATTACAAACATGGATGGAAAAAAAGTACATATTTCCAACCTTCTCTGTATTTTATTAATTTGCATTCCAAATGTCATTTGTTATTGTTCCATGTTTCATATTCTTATATTCTATATTGCATTTTATACATCACCTCTACATCACAAGAAATAGAACAAGTGATGAAGAAGAAGAAGTTACAAACGACATCGGAGAAGAAATCCTGTAGACTTTAAACTTCACTGGTGTCTGCTTTTTGGTTTCTATTTCATGAGCTATATCAGCAATGGATATAATCTGCCGAACTTTCTAGGGTTTGCTCGGCCTAGAAGTGCTCAGATGCAATGGTGTTCTGAATTCCTGATATTAAATCAAGTAAAAAAATTGAATGAAAGGTGGATAAATCATGTTAAGAAAACATATTTTCCTGAATCTGGTCGAAAGGCAAAAGCGAAGATACGCTGGCAATTGAAAGGAAAAATAATCACGGTGAAGATGTTAGACGAATAAGTTGAGCGATTTGCTCCACAATTTGCTCCTTTGATTCAGCAAATTACGCCTTTGATTAGTTTAGTTAACTGTCAATTAGTTGGTTTCTTGTTTTCATCACTGAGTGAGCTGTTAGTCGCTTTGTTATTTACGAAGCATTTCCATGCATGTAATTCCTTTATATATCAATTCAATAATGAGATCCGTGTGGTGTTTTGTGCTATTTTGTTCTGTGGTTCTTGGTAAATTCGTTTTTTGTTTTCTCTGTTCTATCAATTCATTTTTCTATGGCTGCAGATTTGTTTTCATGGTATCAGAGCAGGCTGCAGATCCAGCCTCTGTCTAGCTTGCCGAATTGCAAAACGTTTTTCAGCAAGCTCTGTAAGAATTGCAAATCTGTTTTTTTTCTGTGCAATTTGTTTTTTTAGCCGCCAGTATATAATTTTTTGAGCAGAAAATGGCCAGCATGAGAAACCAGTCTCTCATGCAAGAACCTGTTTTGAACGGGTCGAATCATAGCACTTGGGTAGCCAAGATGAAAGTTTTTATGAGCTGTCATGAATGCTTAGAGATTGTCGAAGATGGAGTTACCTT
>JZKD02S1631424.1:39087-49714 GCA_000966675.3 Picea glauca | reverse complement strand
AAAAAAAAAAAAAAAGTTGTAATCAACCCTAATCTAGAAGATCAAAATTATCTATTTGTTTTTCCAAGTGTAAAGAAAAAAATAATCATTGCTAAGATAAGAACAAATTCTCATGATCTCCATAGTGAAACTGGGCATTGGTCAATTCTTAAAATGCCATGGGATGAAAGAGTGTGTCACCTTTGTGACACTAAGATGGTTGAAGATGAAAAGCACTTTCTCTTAGATTGTCCAACCTATACCCATATTAGATCTCATTTTCAAAATATTTATCACACTACCAACCTTCCTAACATCTTAAATCAACAAAAGTATGGTGATATTGGAAAGCTTCTCTTAATGCTTTTCGAGCACAGAAACAAAATTCTAAAGAATCACAAGTAATCACTTACCCTCTTAAGGTCCGATAGACCAATTCGATCTTAGTGGATGTTAATAATTATCAGCATCATCATCATCATGGTAGATAATTAATATATTAATAATACATACATTAACCATAAGTCTAATAACCCTAACCCTATTAATAATATATTATTAAAAACCCTAACTCTAAAACATATAAAGTATTAATGGAATTTTTTAATTTATTAATTTTTAAAACTAATTTCAATAATAAACTTTATTACTCTAAATAATAGACTTGATTACTGTTGAAAAAACTAAACTACAGAATTCATTAATGGAATGAATGCAAACTAAGAATGAAGAATATGAAACGACTTATGACATAATTCATTAATCGAATGAAGAATTATGGTGGCTGACATCTTAGGTGTAAATCGCCATGATTGTTTGAATACAAACAAAGAACTAAGAATATGAAACGACTTACGACATAATTCATTAATCATTAATTGAATGAAGAATTATGGCAGTTGGCATATTAGGTGTAAATAACCATGATTTCTTGAATACAAACGAAGAACAAATAATATGAAATGACTTGCGACAGAATTCATTAATCATTAATTGAATAAAGAATTATGGTAGCTGACATCTTTGGTGTAAAAAGTGGCACAACTGTAAATCCAACACTGTAAAATGAGAAAATGTTAGGTAATTATGGAAGCTTCCATTGTGGGTGTACCATAGATATGAAAAACGTGGCATAAAAATTTGAAAACTTACTATTTGGTATGGTGTAGGTAAGACAATTACTTGTCAGTACAAGGATTTGTCACTATGAACGAAAATGACAGGAAGCTTGCTCAGTTTAGAGGGACATTAGAGGTGAGGGGCGATGGAAAATTTTATTGCCCTTGCTATGATTGCAGGGGCTTGCAAAGAAGAAGACTTTTAATAACAACAACTGAAAGACATTGTAGGTAGAAGGGGCACTTTGAAGGGGCTTATGAATATCGTCACTTGGTAAGAGGTTATTCAATATTTAATGTATTCTCTGCAATAGTCATCATGTCATGAATTTTAGTAATTTTTCTTATCGTTTTTTAAATATTTTCTATACACACTAACTTTAGTACGTTGTTTATAAATACATAGATGATGCCCCCAAAATGTTGACCTCTAGAGAGTTATTTTCCAAGTACTAGAAAAAATACTCCTTGACAGGGTGATGAACTTCAAGATCAGAATATTGAAGTTGTTGATCAAGTTATTAATGATGATATGGATGGATATAATGTTAGTGATACAAATCAGGAAGATGAGATACATATATTGATCGAAGAAAATTTTTCTCCAATGGATGAGGACAACCAGGATGATAGTCATGATGTTGATCCTCTACTCGAGAGGTCACGTCAACCTCTTTATAAAAGCTCAACTAAAAATCTTCTATCTGCTATATTGTTGTTGGTGAACTTGAAGAATTTGAATGGTTTATCAAACACATGCCTCACACAAATACTAAGGTATTTAATTTGTTAATTATTTATGCCTCCATGTTCACAAATACTTAAAAGGTTCAAGTTTTCCTACATTGCTATTGTTTTATAATTTGTAAAGTATGGATGCGATATTGATGATTAATATTGTTTACATTGACTTATTGTTTTGAATTTTGTAGATTTTTAGGTGAATTTCTATTACCGACGTCAAATATTTTTCCACACACATATCGAGAAATATCCGTGATTATGAAAGAAATTGAAATGGATTATAAAGCTATTGATGCATGTCCTAATGATTATATCATATACTATGGACAATATGCATTAGAAAATTAATGCCCACAATGTCAAATAAGTAGATATCGAACCGATAAAGCGTCAAAGAAGGTGCCTCGCAAATTTCTTCGTTATATTTCGATAATTCCACATTTCCAGTAGTTTTTCAGGTGCCAAAGTATAACACAGTTTATGGATTTTCATGCAAAGAACATAATTCGAGACGATGTTCTTCGAATGTCTATAGATGGTTCTTCATTGAAGTACATCGAACAAAAGTGGCCAATTTTTAAAGAAGAACCTCGTAATGTTTGACTTTCATTGGCAGCTGATAGTGTCAATCCATTTGGAGAGCTTCATTTTACATACTCAGTGTGGCCTATTTTTGTTATAAACAATAACCTTCCTCCTTGGATGTCGATCAAGAGAGAGCACACAATGTTGGCAATTATTGTTCCAGGTATTTAATTACCTTTTATTTTCTTTAAAGTATGACAAAATATTTCATTTCTTTGTTTTGTGCATGGTAATTATGTCTTTTATATATAACAACATCTAGATAAGTATAATTAATCATGTACGTTGAACCAATTAGGTAAGTACCAGGTTAAAGATATGAACATATATATTGAGCCTCTTATCGATGAGTTGTTGAAGTTATGGGTTGGCGTCACTATGTATGACATCTCTAGACCAATAGGGAAAAAATGATTTCAATTCCATGGAATACTATCACAGACAATTCATGATGCTCCCAAGTTAACACATTTTTGTGGTATATTGTTACTTTCTTTTTTGATTTAATATTATATATGTTTATTGAAAATATCATGCATTGTTTGAAAATATCATGCATTAAGGGGTTTGTGGGTTAGTTGTTAGGGTTAAATCAAGTTAGGGGCTAGTGAGCTTTTTGGGGGTTAGGAGTAGTCGATTAGTTATTAGGATTAGAAGTTAGCAATTGGTGGGAGAGGGGTTAAAGGGTTTATCGCTAAGACATTAAGTGAAGCAAGGTGCTCGTACAATTTGGGGTGGACGAGATCATTGCTTTTGTAACACTAAAATGGAAAAAAATATTATTGACACCTAATCTCAAAGTTAACAACCTAACCCACTAATCCATTAACTCACAACCTCTATTACCCACAAACCTTAGTAACATAATAAAAATTTAACCTACATTTAACACATTAACCATAGTTGATCATGGTGGACCATGTTTTACCACATTGACCATGGTTAATTATAGTTGACTCATAAACCTCTAAACCACCTAACACAAAAACCTCATTTACTCCTAACCCACAAACCAACGAACCCTAGTAAACTACTAATGATTAAAACTCATTAACCATAGGTTTAACATCATTGACTGTATTAACCAAAATTAACTATAGTTTGCAAATAAATCATGGAACATCGTAACCATTGACCTCACTAATAGCTAACGCCCTAACCCACTAAGCTACTAACTTATTAACCACTTACCTATTAATCCCCTAATGCAAAATCCCCCTAACCCATGACCACCAATAATCCACTAACCCTTTACATCCTTGACCTACATTGAAGTGCCCAATGTTCATCTCTAGTGCTTGAAACATCTTAATGGAGCTCATATTACTCTCACGGGATACTAATTCCCTTTACACGTCTTGTGTGGTGGTTTTAGAGCTTGTGCCTATTCCATTAACCCTAAAATAATCTTGTATAAGGCCCTAAGATAATCACTTTTATCCTTGAAATAATGTGGACAAGGCCTCAAGACCCATCCATGGTGTGCAAAACCTATTAATGGGCACATATTACAATCATGGGACAAAGATTCCCTTTATATGGCCTATGTGTTGGTTCAACCATGTGCATGGTACATTAATCCTAAAAGCATATTATAGGTCCCAATATGTTCATTTTCATCCTCAAACCACGGCTAGGATTGTAATAACCATCCCTAGTGCTCAAAACTTCATCATTGCACCATGTGACACTCATGGAGAAATATTTCCCTTAAAGGGCATAGGTGGTGATTTTGGATAGAGTGCATGGTTCATGAGACCTAAAATCATCTTATAGGTTGTAATGGTCCCTTTGTTGGGTTTTCCCTAACTTACCACAAAACTCTTATGTAAATTCGATTTTTTTTAAAACATCACAACATTCAACACAAGAACATGACACTCATACTTCTAACGTGGTTTAACTTCTCACTAGTAATGCTTGCACATCCTTAAAAATGTTGGCAACATTTCATTATCTAAAATAGAAAACAATAAACTTAAGGCTTGTCTTTCTCTCTAGTGAACAATATCATCACGATACGTCACAAAGCTCCTCAAACCTATATATTAGTGTGTGGCCAAGGAATAAATGAGGACAAAGCATCAAAGACTAGAAAACTATCAATTTTTTTTTTTAAACCTACAGAAGTCGTCGCAATAGCGACGTATGTTCGTCGCAAGTATGGCATCTGTGTCGCAAGCCATTGGTGGGTTTTCTACTCTTCCACGCTCCTTCATCGCTATAGCGATGTGTGTTCATCGCAATAAGGTAAACATCTCTTCTTCTTGTCATGAACTTATGTTCCTATAGCGATGAACATTCGTGGCAAGAAGCTAAATATTTTCTTTGGAATTCCATCTTTCCAGCATATGTTTGTCGGTCTACTGACGATAGTTTGTCGTAATTACGACGATGTGAACAAAACAATTTAACATAAAATATTTAGGATGATGACACATGGCGACTTGATTTCATCGTTGTTTCCAAAAATACTTAGTGCGTGGATATAACGACGTAAAAATTTCCACAAAAAATAATGCTTGCCTTCATGGAAAGTGCGACGGATATGTGTGGAAATATCAATGAAAAATCGTGGCAAATTTGATCATATGTAGTAGTGATTTCATTTCTAGTAACTATTAGTACTGGGCCTATTGTTGTTGGTGTGGTGGTTGTTGGCATAGCTACTCTTTTCACTAGGTTAATTAAATAATAAAATGCTACTGGTGTTGTATCGATGACTGTTATACCTTTGACTCTGAAACCTTGACCTTTAGCTCCAATTCCTTTGCAACTTCATATCATAATTGCAACCGGATCTCTAGTCCAGGGTAAGCTGCTTTCTTGGGCTGGTGGATGGATGGGTAACACTTGGTAAAATAAGTATGTTGGCTATCGGTTAAGATGGTATAATCTAGTGGACTCATCCAAAGAGAAAGATGTGACTATATCTCAGTCAGCTGGATCAACCAGATCAATGAATTCAAGATAAACTAATCACGTTGTTGATGATGGTAGTAGTTTAGATATTGTGTATCAATCTCAATATGGAGAATTAACTTAATTAATAACCTTATCTTCTAGCTCATATGTGCTCATGATTAATCATAGAGCTGATTTTCTAAATCCTTTTAAGTCAGACGTCAATGAAATAACAATTTTCTGGGAACAAACAACACAATCTCACATTATAATTTACGCTTTACAATTAACTGTTCACTGTTTGCAACTTGGGAGCCCAAATTTTTATAACACAGTAGCTTGGGAGCCAAAATTCACGCTTAACAACATAGTCTCACATTTTTTAAATTGATTTTAGAGTATATGATCAAGTTGCCAATATCTTCACTAAACCTTTAGCTGAATCCAAATTTTTCAAGATCCGCATGATTCTTGGGCTTCAGGAAGCTGCAATTATGGGGGGGTGTAATAATGATCTAATTTGACCTCCTTAATATCTAGAGACATGTGTTGATGGGGGGTGTTGGAACATCAAGCATTGGTGGTTCATCACACATATCATGGGTTCACTTGGTCAAGATGTCAACCTACACCTAGATACAATCGATTGGGCAATCGAATAGCATACTACCTCAGTTGATCGAGAAGTCAATGTAACTGTCAGTAGGACAGTTGACCAACAATAAAATATAGTTAGGCGGTGGATCAACCAACCCAAAAAATGACTATGAGTTGGATGCATAGGTGGTCCTGACAAGCAACCTTGTAAAGCCAACTGTACAACACAAATTTGACGAAGTCAATGCTAACAACTGATGATTACATGTGGAAACGAAATTCCAGATTCTATGGAAGTTGGTTAGATCTTGATACTATAAAAAGTAGACCCCTTGGGTCATTATCCACACATTTATCAAATGATCATGGTGATCAAAAGATAAATATTCACTGTGATGTTTTGATCACAGTGTTATTTTATTAAGTGTTGTAATGATGTCTTTAGACACCACCCTGTCATCGAATTTATTTGTTCCTCTTCGATTATCTATAGTTTTGTGTTTTTTGTTTCATGTCATGTTCCACCCTACTCGAAAACATTTTACCCCCTCACATCCAGGGGTAACAAAAGGAAAAAAAATTCTCCATTTCAAAAAAAAAAACTAATGATGTTATACCAAACTATCCATAGACATTTTCTTCCAGATGCCTCCCATCCATGCTTAGCTGATTTCACTCATATGATATGGTGTATTTATACACCCAAGTACATCGTTCCAACACTTCATATCGAGTGATAATCTTAATACTTGAGGCATGAACATAGTGATCATGGGTTGGTTTGGATAATGAATCATCATTCTTTGGAGTTATGTTGTTTTCCTTGTCTCACATTGGTCGGCATTATTATTCTCTATATAAGTATTATCATACTTAGGAAACATTGTAATATTGGGGGGCATTAATGGGGGTAACATGTCCATATCCCTTACCATAAATGACATATTTCATTTGTCACCTATTTGTTGTCCTTGATTTTGGGCTTGGTGTTACATGTACCCCAAAAAGGTCTCTACCTCATAATCCCATGAGAAGAAGGGGATAGAAATCCTGAGGTTGGTGGATATTTGTAAAAAATGATATAGAAAGAGAAAAATTTTCAATTCAAAATGCAGGGAAAATAAATAAATAATAAAAGAAAAGTATTAAAAACAAAGAAAAAGAAAGAAGCGTGAGCTCTACGTCCTTGCTAAGAGGCCATCACCCCAACTGTAACAACCCTAGTTGAACAAATGTGGAGGATTATTAAGTAAAAATTAATTAGGGGATTAATCATCTTAATATGATATTAATTAAACAGGATATGTATAATAAAACTAATTAAATAATTATTGATTAATTAATGGTGGAAATTTGATTAATTAAACTACCTATTACATTTAAAAAACATGAGTATTAAATTTAATAAATTAATAAGTTATATAGTTGAATTGAAAGGTCACGTACACAACAAGGGGATAAGTTATTAATTGCGGAAGGATAAGATATTAAAGAAAGGGGATAAGGGGTATTAACAGGAAGGGATAAGGGGTAATAAATGGGTTAGGTAGGGAGTAAATGAGGGAAAGTCGGTGAAGGAGGGATAAGGAAGGGAAGGAGCTTGACGGGAGGATTCGACGGAGGTTGGGGGGATGAATTTTGGGGAGCTCTGGATTTGCGGAGAGAAGTGAAGTTATGGAGTAGGATTGATACAGTGCATCGGAGTTGTTGGGGGTTTTTGGCACGGGGGCCAGGATATCCATTGATATCCTAGAGCTAGGGAGTTACCTAGTTGGCAGGGAGGAACGGTTTTGGGAAGTGTTTTGTAGAAGCGGTCAAGGAGGCAAGCGACGGATAAACGGAGGTTATTAGCATCAGGTTCAGGTATTTCAAATTTTGCAATTGTTTTTAATCAGTTATAAAAAAATTATTATGTGTTGATAAATTTATAAATGCTTAGGTGCTCAATTAAACGAATTATTGAATTTTGTTTACGTAAATTCTATTCAGCCCCTTACATATGGTATCAGAGCCCTGGGTCATAATATGGAACCAAGGACCTACCTACCTACCTACCCGCCTACCCGATTTAGTAATGGAATTGTTACAATGAATGTGGGACAGAATTCCTTAAATTTTCTGTAAGGTTTTCCTGAAAAAAAAAAATGATGAAAAATCCTCTTTTTAATTAAAAGTATAGTTACTAATTTAAAATCAAATTTAAATATGCCCATAAAATTTTATTATTAATATCTCAATAAAATTAAATCATAATATTACATATAGATCTATTTATATTAATAATTCACAAATCATTGTCTCTCTTCATAAAATGAACTTGAGAGCTGGTCTAATGAGAAAGAACTGAATTTTCTTTAGATCTTTTAGAATTTTTGCAAAAAAAAAAAGGGTAGACGAATTCTTATAATATGTTACCAGAAATCGCCAAAATTTTATTTAAAAATTCAGGGAGGAGCGAATAACTTCTTAAGACTGAAGTAAATCTGGGGAGAAATCAGAAAAAAGTCATGTACTAAAGGAAAAAAATGATCGAATAAGAAAAACAAATTGTTTTGTTAAAAACTCTAAAATATTTAATAATGGAAAAAAAGGCTAGTTCTTGCACGATTCGAGTACATTGTAATCAAGTCTGAAATAAATATTTTTCCTGGAAAACAAAAATAACTCGGCTAATTGATTAGAGAAAGATAAGTTAATTTGTAAATGCTTTCTTTCCCTCTTTCCTGGAATGTTCTTAGTTTTAAGAATCGAGTGCAGTAAAAGCACCTTCAAATAAGAAGATCAAAAGAGCACACTAAAAGTGCCTTCGAATAAGAAAATCAAACGACCCTAAAATGTCATACACGGCGACGAACCCAGAGGCACTCAATGGCTTGTCTAGAAAATAATGGGAAATCAACGCAGAGAAAAGAAAAAAAAGAAAAAAAACCATTTATATTGCTATAAATCTTCACCGTAAGAGCAGTAGAGTCCTAAACTCTAACCCCCAAAGAAATAACCCATTCAAAACACTGAAGAAAAAAAAAATCACGTTTGAACTTACCATTGGGCAAAAGACTTGCACAGTAAAAATGCAGAAATCCGAACGAAGTCCTCTAACGTCTAGAAAATTTCGCTCAGTTCACAAAGAGCCCCAGTGTTGTAAGTTTTAGAGGGAAAAAAATTTGCACAGTAAAAATGAAGAAAGCTGAACAAAGTACTTTTACGTCTGAAGAATCCCGCTCGGTTCACAAAAATCCCAAATGTAGAAGAATTCTCACCTTATGCCGCTTATATCGCCCCCACGAACAAATCCCACTCATCGTTAGGTGGGTAACCCAGGAAGTCTCTTCAACCTAACCACTTCTAAACTCATAGCGCCATTATTCTTATATATATTGATTCCACCTAATTAACACTACCCAGCCCTCCACTGAACTACGACGGAGTGCCAGTTCGCCACACTACCCTATGTAGTGGCATTGATAAGTATCCCAATGGAAACTCCAATGGGGCTCGAAATCGCAAAGGCAAAGGCGTATGTTGCACATGAGAGGAAGGGTCTGTCTAGAATTATGTGCAGGAGGTCTATGCCCATCACTATTGTAGAGAATATCTTGTGTAAACACACCATCCACAGAGCTCTCCACGCATCAGCCTCTGTTCCTGCAATACTAATGGCGATCCCTTCGAAGATAGAATGGAAACATAGTGCGAGTACGAGCAGTAAATTGTCTCCAACGGTGGTATTCTTTAAAAATGATGCCGCCTTCACCATGTTCACTACGACGGAGTGCCCATTTGTCATTTTGCCTGAGTCTGCGCATCCACATCGCCCAATTCCATTACCTGTAGGGCCCTTGGCCATTCTGCCCCCTAACTCTGCTTTTGACAGGGCACGTTCCTAGTCGCAGCAGCAATCCTTCCCCGGAGCCCAACCCTGTTGTCACCTACCTTCTGGTATCTCATGCAAGGCCATGGACCTGTAGTTTCCTCTGAACTACAACGAGGTAAGCAAAGAGACGTTAAAATCTTAGTTGGGTAATGGGTAGTGCATTTTAAAAATGTTGAACATGGATGGCTAAAATCTGTGGAATCTGCTCGATTTAACAGTTGCAAAAACCTTATCCAACATTATGCAGAGAATGCTATTACAGAACATAAGTGGAATATGGTCCATGACCATTCTAATGGTCCTAAGAATAAGAACATTTCGGCCTAATTCAATTCAGAGTAGCTTCAAACAATGAATATACCGTTGCAGTCATTGAAATTTTTGACATATAGTTTACCTAAGAAGTTAGACCTAATTCCAGAAAAAGTTGTATACGACCAAATGCCATCGCTGAAAAATTACGGTATGCTGCTTTGGATGAAGTGAATGATCACTTCGCATATATTTCATTTTACATATATTTCATGAGATTACACGCTCTCAAGAGCTGAAACAACGAATTAACAGAAACCCAACTCACCTGTTGTCACTCCCAATGCCTTATTTTGAACTTTGAAGGAGAAATAGGTGTACACTGGATGTGGGTTTCCTCTCAAAATTCATATTTCTCCACTACACAGAAGCCATCGCCCAAGCACCTGAGACGGGCATTGAGCCTACCGAGAGGGACAGAGCAAAGAGGAGAGGCGGCAGAGTAAGGATGTGGAGGTGAAGGACGTGTTTAGGGTTGGGGGAGACAGGCGTAAGGTTATTTTGGAGGAAGCAG
>JZKD02S1631424.1:9004-27856 GCA_000966675.3 Picea glauca | reverse complement strand
ACTTTGATTTTTTTTTCTTTTTCTTTTTAAATTTCAACTTTTTTATTTTTCTTAGTTTTTTTAGTTTTAATTGATAAAAAAAAATTAACTATAATTTTTTGCTAAATGTTTAAAAATAGTGTTATTTAACTACAATAATTTTCTATATATTAAAATAAACATAAAAAAATGTGTTCAAAATTATATTTTTCACTATATTTATAAAAATATGGAACCATAAATTAATTAAGGAGAAGAAAAATCGTATTTTCAAAAGTGTAAATGGTAAATAATATTTTAAGATTGAAAGAAGCGTGAAAAAATGACTAAAAGCACCGTTGATAACAAAATTTTTAAAAATAAATGAAAAAACAAGCATTTAAAAAAAAAAAAAGTGGAAACATTATGTATTAGAAAATTTAAAATATTAAAAAATGACATAAAAATGGAGGGGGGTGCTACGGGTAACACCATTTTTAAAAATGGAGTAAAAAACTTGACCCCCCAAAAAACGAGAACTCTGTAGAGTTCTCGTTAAGTTGGTAGCTATGTTACCATTCAAAAATGCACATTTAACATCTAACTCGTGTAGCTTCCAATGGTACTTTGTAGCTAAAGAAATTAACAATCTGATAGTATTCAATTTAGCTTCTGGTGCAAATGTTTCAGCATAATCAATACCTTATGTTTGTGAATACCCCTTTGAAACCAATCTAGCCTTATATTTGTCTATACTACCATCTGATTTAAACTTGGGTTTGTATATCCATTTGCATCCAATGGGATTTTTATGTTTAGGCAATTTAGTCGATTCCCAAATATTATTTTTCATTATAGATTCATATTCTTCCTCCATTGCATTTTTCCATTTATCATGTTCATTGGCTTCATTAAAACTCATGGGTTCTATGACATTTGAAATTCTATTCATTAGGGAATAGTCTCTATACTTCTCAGGGTGTCGAACCTGTCGTGAAGAGCTTCTCAATTGATTATTGTCCTCCCCACTTTGTGAATATCTTTCTTCACTTCTAGGTGAACTGTGACTACTTGAAGTGTCCATATCACCGAGTCCTTCTTGTTGATGTTGTTGTTGTTGTTGTTGTTGTTGTCGCTATAGTTGTGGATGTTGTTGCTGATGCTCTTCTTTAACTCCTTCATCAATAAATCTTCCATTCCTCATGACTGATGTCGCCATGATTTACTGCTTCCTGCTCATGGAAAAGTACATCTCTACTTGCAAATACGTTGTGAGTAGAAGGATCAAACAATTTGTATGCTTTGAATTCATAACAATACCCAATGAAAATACATTTAATGGATTTAGCATCAAATTTCTTCCTATTCTCCTTTGGAATATGAGCAAAAGCCTTACATACAAATACTTTTAAATTATGAACTGCGGGTTTGGAACCATACAAGGCTTCGAAAGGAGTAACATTATCAAGACACCTTGTTGGACTTATATTCTTTAAATAAACTACAGTGTTTATGGCTTTAGCCCAAAATGTATTTGAAAGATTCTTACCTTTCATCATACTACGTGCACACTCTACCAGATTTTTGTTTTTCCTTTCAGCAGCTCTGTTCTATTGTGGAGTGTGAGGTACTATACATTGTTGTACTATTCCATGATCTTTGCAATATTTGTTGAAGACCCCTGATTTATACTCTCCCCCTTGATCTGAACGGAGGATTTTGATGGATTTTCCTGTCTGCTTTTCAACCATGGTTCTAAATTCCTTAAAGTACTTGAAAACATCACTTTTTCTTCTAAGGAAGTAAACCCATGTGTATCTAGTGCAATCATCAATAAATAACAGAAAGTAAAATGCACCTCCTAAAGACCTAGTCTGCGTAGGCCCACAAACATCAGTATTCAAAAGATCTAACACATCTCTCTTTTTCCTATCAGGATTATAGGGGAATTCATCTTTTTGCATCTTTCCTAATGCACATCCATCACAAGAAACATTCTCATTCTTTAACATGGGAAGTCCTTCAACCATATTATTTTTCTGTAATAACAATAAATCAAGATGATTGATGTGGCCATCACTTTGATTGCAAAGAATCTATGTTGGCATAGTTGCAGAAGTCAGTGTGTGATGTGCTTTGCTGGTAACATCAAGTTTCTATAGGCCTCCTACTCTGACTCCCGTTGCAACAGTTTGGAAGTGGTCCATCAGATCCTTCACTATGCAAAAATTCTTGAAGAATTCAACCTTCAAGTTCTGATCTATGATGGTGGACACAGAGATCAATTTTTTCTTTATCTTTGGTACATAAAGAACATTGCGAATGTGACAAATAGTACCATTCAACATTGTCACTAGAATGTCTTTGTATCCCTTGATTTGATGAGCGTGGTCATCTCCAAGATATATGCTGGCACCATTCTGTGTTTCTTTAAAATTAGCATACCAATTTTTATTACAAGTCATATGTATTGATGCTCCAAAATCCACAAACTATACATCAATATCATTTGTTTCAGCAGATAAAGCAGTGTTAGACACAAATAGCCTAAGATCTCGTGAATCAAAATTCGGGGGTTCATCAATATCATCACTAACAATGAACAATCTGAGATCAAGATTTGAAGATTTTTCTGCATAATGACCTGAATGTGTTCTAGGTTTATTCCTAGCCTCATCACTTTTCTTCTTATGACAGTTTTTAACATGTCTAGGTCGACCACAATAAAAACAACTCTTTGATTCAGTCCTGTTAGATTGCATACCTTGATTCAGCCTTGGAGATTGTCTTCTCTGCGATGAATTGTTTCTCTGCCATGAACTACCTCCTCTGCCTCTTTCTCCTGATCTCCCTCTCACATATCTCTTATTTGACCACAGTGCCAAATATTTATTCTGAGGGTTCAGATTCTCGCGCTTCTCTTCCTCTTGCAGCAAAATACCTGTCATTTCTTCAAATGTAAGAGATTTCTCCCTTGCTGCGAGACCTGTTATGAACATCTGATAATCTTCTAGCATACCATTTAAGGTAATACTGACAAGATCAGTGCGGGAAACAGTTTCCCCTATATTTCCTAGCTTGTCTTTCATCTCTTTAATGCAACCCAAAAATGAACTAACAGATTTATTTCCATCCATCTTAATGCCTAGCAATTTAGTTTTCAGGAACAAAATGTGATTCATATTTCTAGTTTCATACAAAGATTTAAGCGTTGTTCACGTTTCAACGGAAGTTGTAGATTATCTAATATATGGAATTATGTTATCTTTAACAGACATGCGCAACAATACCTTGGCCTTGTTTTCGTGCTTCTCCCAGTCTTGGATCTGTATTGTTGTCGTACCTGCAGCCACATCAGGTTTCACTTTAGTTCCCTTCGCAATGTTCCATAGCCTTCCATGAGCGTTTGCATCTTGAATTTCCAATTAATGAAATTCGAGTCATCTAACTTGTTGGCTTCGTTGAGGTAGCTCTCTGCTAGAGGATTCGTTATCTCTACAAGTGTCTGCTCATCCAATCAGACAATGGATCCACCTTTTGTCAATTTCCTCCTTTTGTTGAGCAATCTGTCGCTCTGCCTTCAAATCACACTTGAAGACTTGTATAGCCTTTAGATCCACCGATCCGTCTCTGCCTTTGTTCTCATCTTTCTTAAAATAAATATAAGGAAATCTTTAAAAAGGAAATCTTAACACCACTCCAAAAAAAAAAAACCTCTCATATAAAAAGCTCACATATAAAAAACTCTCATATAAATGAAAGCTCACATATATAAAACTCCCATAAAAAAAGCTCTCACTCATGTATAAAAAATCTCACATATAAAATAAAGATCACACTCAAGCTCACGTTGCATCCCTCAAGAACCCACACATGCACCAGATCTGAGATGCATGCTCCAACCTCCACGTTCACCACACCACTCTCAGAAAATACCCTTCATAAGATTTGGCACTGACCGCTCTTCATAAAATACCCTTCACGATTTCTCATACATGAAACTTACACTACTCACAAAAAAAAACTCACGCACCAAATCCACGATCAAAGCTCACGCAAATACCAGATCTGATTTGCAAATGGTGGATCGACCCTCCTGCTAGTCCTCACGCTGCACTTCAAGCTTCAAAAACTCACGAATTTCAAAAAATCATCAACGCTTTTCCAAACTCACACTTTTCAAATAAAATTGGTCAGCACTCCTCCAAATAGCGAAGCGAAGTGCTAGCGTTATTCTGCAATGGAAGGGTTAGAATTTTAGCACTGGGCGAGTGAGGTAGCGCGAGCGTTAATGCTCTATCTCTTTCAGATGTGTACTAAGGGAGCGCTCGGCCTCCGATTTTTCTAATCACGTAAGTCTGAGAGAGATCGACGCTCCTCTAACTCAGCTTGGGGAGTGCTCGGTGCCCCTACTCAAATTGGATCTACCTCAAAGTGTGATGGATCTCTCGGATCTCTTATCCGGCTTTGATACCAACTTAAAATCATGCGAAACAACACACAGGTGAGGCTACGCTCACATCAACACACAGGTGAGGCTACGCTCACATTTTTACATCGAAAGGCGTACACCTATTGACAATGGCCACAATTAATGATCTTTTAACCTTATTTAACCTTAAACCCTAATCTGATGGCTATGCATTGAAGATGTTGGCATATTCTTAGTCGTCCTCCAAAATCAATGGGTCAGATTTATTGTTTATAACTTTCTTGCATTTATCAAGGCATCTGTTAACATGTTTACTTTTCAACATTTACCTAATCACATTAAAAAATTACTGTAAGGATATGTAATTGCCACATTTAAATGGTTAAGTAGGATTAAACTGTGCAGCCAAACGTTTCATATTACCATAGATGGATTACCACAGACGTTTTATATTGGGGGAACGTTCTCAGCCGATACTTTCTGGCGTTCTCAGCCGCGAGTTAGCGGCTATGATAGTATATAATTCAATGAAGATTGATTACATCCTTATATAGGAAACGACTGTTACTTAGTCGGTTAGAACAAACCATAGATGACTAGACTCTACAAACAATGAAGTAGATTTCAACTACAAACTGACTCTTACTCCATTATTTGCAAGTCCCCGGAGTCCGAAACTAAGGTTTCGCCTTCATTACCTCTAGAAATATCGGGATTCACAGAATTATCCCCAAAGATGGAGGAAGGATAAGAAGTGGAACATGTCTCGGCAATTTCCTCCTCCAGGCTTCTCATGACAATGTTTACGATCTCCTCACTGGGAGCAAATTCTTCTTCTTCGTCGTCATCTACTAAGGTTTGATCTAATTGCAATAGATGAAGAAACCAATCTGTTTCTTCACCGTGGAAGCGTTTCGTCTCCCGGACGTCAATGGAATCTGCCAAAGCCTTGGGCTGCCGGTCACGTTTTCTAAGGGATGCCTCTGTCATGATTGAGAGACGGACCAGAGATTCGAGAGTGATGATAGTTCTTTTGAAGCCAAGGACTTGCTCTTTCCTGATAAGAAAGTAGTGGATAGCTGGATTGGCTATATATAGTCTCTCGACAATATGGAATTGGGATGGCAGTTGAAAAATGGAATACTATGGAAGTTTGGAGACGACAGGCATGACTCCTCCGGTCCACTATCTCCACCTCATTAAATGTTTCTAAAATGTCTGCTTCACGACAGATCTGTCCAAAGACAAATTCAATTAAACGAGTGAGAAAATACATTTTTTCCCAAGTTTTGTTGAACCCACGAGCAAGCCTGAGGGGGTAGGTATATGGTTATGGACGACTTGTACTGTATGACCTCTTAATGATCTCGCCCGTTTAACTTATCCAACGATGTACGCTTTTGGAAGATCTTAATAGTGTTGATCGGTTGGATGGGTTGGCCGTACATATGTCAAAGAATGGATGTAATAACGTATGGCCCGCCGCAAATGATGTAATTTAGTCTGTTTCTTGTGATGTATCTTGAGCTACTTGCGGGCCATCTGTCAGGGAATCTCATTGTCATTTTACCGTTCACGGCTTTGAAAAATTATGTATAATCTTCAATTATTATAACAAAGGAAGATTTTAAATTAAGATATACCATTTCATCCCTTTGTAAATGAGTGGGTCCCATGTCCTTCGATTATAGTGAAATCCACTGCATTAGGCGACGAGCCCCGTCCATATCAAAAGAACTCAAATTTTTATAGATTTCTATCAAGAAAGATTATATCAAATCATTTTCAATGTGTAAGCAAATTATATGGATGAAATCATTTTCAATGTGTAAAATGTGGGAACTTTATACCCACATTTGAAGAGGGATTTGGAACTTTCGGGTTGCATTGGTTTTTGACAATTCGATTTAAAATAAGTAAATGATTAGTTTAGATGTATCTATGTGGAAAGATGATACTTTTTAAATTAGCAAATGAAAATGTAGAATTCATTTAGGAGAGGTCTTTTTATTAATATTTTTAACAAGTGTTGTATGGCAGCGTAGTCTTTTCTGGGTTGAATTGGAAATAAATGCATAGGGCTGGGAAAAAATAGCGGAGGCAAATGGAAATAACATGTGGTATCCATGCAGTAAATAACACATGGCCTCTAGAGTTCAATTTATTTTTTGAAACTATATAATCCATTTTGCTATGTTCAAAATTTTTGTTCTTTCCTAAACCATTTGGTTTGTAAGTCTCTATATGTGCCATGGCAAAAAAAGTTATATGCATAGCAGGAGAAAAAGATAATTTAAATTAAATAAACACAATTTCTTGACATTCAGCATAGTTGATAAAAATTTATGAGCACATAAATATAAAGGGATATAAAAAATAGTTCTATTTGAAATATATCAAAAAAGAATATTGTCTATTACATATTCCTGAAAATTTAAATGTGTTTGTCATATAGACTGGGATTGGGGCTCCCGTGGACCATAAGAGAAATATGTACAAGAAATCGGACTATGGAAAGAAGTGAGTGATGGTAGAGTGTAATACCTGAAAAGAAGAAATTGAAAGGTATCAGCCTTTGGCTAGACATTTCTATTTAAAAATGTGGAACAACTGGATTGATAAACAAAGCAGGATGTGATCAGTATAGACTTACAGTGATAGTGCATATCACCCCTTTTGCTATTTTCTTATCGATGTCTTTTTATTGATGTTGTCGACTACTACTGGAATCGTGCCAACTGCCTGTTGTCTTTCATTGGCGACCTGCTTCAATTCTCTTTCGAACCATTCTTCAATGTAGCTTCTCAAGGGGGTGACGTTGATCTCATTCCAATTTTTTATGTTGAAAATTTTATTTTCTAATTCGCTTAGATCGATAGAAAGATTATGCAGAGCCTGATCAATTTCTTCATTCTGTACTGAATAGTCGACTAGCCAGTTGTCCACGTCATCTTCACCATATTCAAGGATGTTGTAAAACTTTTCTAAAGACAACGCCTTAAAAATATCAACTTGTTTATCGAAGGCTTGCTTAGTTAAGGGAAAGGAGTTGACGATTAACTTGGGGTCTTGGACCTCGTTGGTCCTTCCGTCTAAGTCTATTTTGGTCATCTTTGTGAATATTTTTTCTTTCTTTGATATGTCTTGTTCACATGATTGGACAATGAGATGCAGGTTCTTCACTTTCTCTTTCCAGCATGCATTTAATTGAGTGATATGGTTTTTGGAGGGGAGATCATGTTCTCTTCTTCTCGTTTCTATCTTTTTGTTGACATGGGTGCCAAAATGAATGACCGTGTCTAAATAGAAATATTCTTCATTTTTTAAATCCGTTTGAAAATTTTCGAGCAAAGTATGTGTCCACGTTCCAAGGGAATCCATGCTTTGTGATGTTTCCCATGCCTCAACAATCAGTTCCATTCTTTTCTTGATATTATTCTCCACATATCCTCTACACGATGCGAGGAGGCTGGAGGATCCTTTTAACTTGCCTGGAGGGGTGGCATGCATGGCTATTGCTAAAGGATTGGCAAGCAATGGCATAGGAATCAAATCTTCCTCCAATTCCTTGACTCGGTCCTTCAGTATGGAATTCCCAGACTCGATGCCTCCAATGGAATCATCAATAGCATGTTCGGTTGCTCTGTGAAGTTGAGATATTTGGGATGGCCGCATGTTCGCAAGGTTAACCTCTGAACGAGATTTTCCTTTCTTATTTTTTACATCTCTCTTTTCAATAATTATTTTTTTAGACTCGCTTTCAAAAGCAACGCTCTGGAACATGAAGGATTCATCTTTGTCAAATTTTTCAGTATCAACTATGTCTATTGGACCACTATGCTGGATCGCATCTCCAGACTGATCAAGGTTGCAGAATATACTATCCAGATTAGTCTCAAGTTCCATGTTCTCACTCTCAATTTTGGGCTCTTCCAATTACCCTTGTTCTTCTGATGTTTGAAACGAGGAGGAATTTTCGGGCTATGCAATTGTATAGGAAGAGTTTCCTCAAATAAATGAGGAGACTCCCAGACAGCCTCTTGATGAAAATGAGTAGAAACGAGATTCTAACTCTAAGGAGCATGGGAAAAATGAGAATGACAACATTCCATAGAAAGGAGAGAAAAATTCCTTGTAAAGAATGGAAGAAAAACTTACCTACTTTTCAAAAGACCAGTTGTAGCTTATCTTTGACCTCCGCGGGGATATGGCTGAGAAAAAATATCGTCAAGAACATATGGAAATTAAAATTGGGAATCTCTATGACCAACTTTATGGTTTGCAACTAGGGTCGATGCATCTATGTGGTCATGTCCAAAGCCTAATTGTCTTGGTCGACTCCTCCCCAGAACCATGGCAGTGAATTTCTCTTTTGTCTCAATTTATAGTTTTTTCTTTGTATTTTGATAGACATTACACTATGTTTGAACATTTTAAATTTTAGCTATTTAAGAAAACTCTTTTTGAAACTCAAGTTCTAGTGGCATAGCTCGTCTTCTTTGTTTCAGTTTTTTTCTTTGTAGTTTGATAGACATTACACTATGTTTAAACATTTTAAACTTTGGCTATTTAAGAAAACTCTTTTTGAAACTCAAGTTCTGGTGGCATAGCTCGTCTCCTTTGTTGACAACTCTAGCATCAAGACAATGGTTATATACTGGTTCAATTAGTTAATAGAAGGTAAAAAAATTCTAGATTAAAAAGAAAAAAACATTGAGAGTATGATGAATAATTAAATAAATGTCCTAAGACTCATGTTTATAATGGTGGTAGGATATATTGGTGGCTAGCATGCACATGTCATTTACGAGAGTGTAGAATGAAAATCTCGTTTTGCATTAACATTTGTGTTTTAATTTTATTTCATTCAATGAAATTTATTAGTCCTTTAAATCCCGTGGTGTATGCCATTTTCTTTTCCAAATGGTTAGAGTTTAAAAATGATTTAAAAAATATATATATTTATAAGTGGTAGATTTAGTAACATTACATTAAGTGAGAATATGACAAGGAGTCTGACATTGCATCTTCATTGCACTCCATCTTTGTGAGCTAGAATGATTAGTTTCACTATAGCCGAGCTCCATTCCATGGCTCCTTGTGGCCATTTGCATGTCATCCACAAGTTGTTTCCCCAAACAAGAAACCAACAAAGATGGAGGGTCACATTACCTGATAGGCATTATAAACAAAAATTCTTCTAGATACATCACTTCCAATGGATTGTAGGAAATCACTATCAACCAGACATGATAAGGTGGAAGGTCATCCCGCCTAGGTCCTTCCCCTCTCTATTAAATATCCCTTGTATGTTTTCATAGGTCCACCCACATGTGGTTACCATAATTCGGGTCCTTCCTTATTCTAAGAGTACTTTCTCTCTTCTAAGTCATTGGTGAGTCATTTCTAAGGCACTCTTGCTAGTTGATGCTTGTTCCAAACAACTACATAATTCCATAGTAGTCACATGTGAAGCATCTTAGGGTTTCAAGAATTGTGACCTACCAAACAACTACACAGGGGGTGTTAAACAAGGTACTCATGTGTGTATCTGGTCTGCAGTGTATATACAAACATATATTGTCCTAAATGATTTTCCATTTTAGTCATGGAAGAAAACAATCAGACATATATGTTACTTAGTTACCTAAAGTAGTGATGAGAGCGTATCGAATCCCATCGATTCCACGAAACCTTGGACAACAACGTAATCCCCGCGATTGGGATCATCATGAGAAGCATTTCTCATCAGGTAGTTGTTTGTGTCGGCATCAATGCCATCCAATGCCTATTAGTTGGAAACCTCAATGTAGCAGAGACTGTACACTTCCAATTGTACGAGTCCTTTAGGATTCATGTCAAGTTCTTGATCTTCTTGATTTGTTGGAGCTTATTTAGCTCAACTCTTTTCCCTTAATGAATATGTTCAACACATTCTTGTTCCCAATCTATCTTCTATGTATTATCTTCTCTACTTCTTATTTTGTCATGGTATCAGAGCATAGGATGTAAGTCTCTCCACAGTGCCTGGGGAGCAGTGTGATCCAAAGAGTGAAGATCTCTAGAAGTGAGCCTCTCCATAGTGCCTGGAGAGTAGCCCAATCCTAGGAGGAAGAGCGCATAGAATATTGTCACGCAGACGAGAGCGCGGAAGGTAAGACTCTTCACAAATCCTGGAGAGCAGTCCACAATCCGCTAAAGGAGCGTTGGAGACAATAGTTCGCTCAAAATATCGTTGGAGACATCACAACGCGTGGAAGTATCCCTGCGGAAGGAGATTCAAAGGACGAAGCCTTTAAATATTTTTGAAATCCTTTGTCAGGAGGAAAATTGGAGAAGTAGCATAGGAGAAGCTACAACAACCGTAAGATTGGTCGCGCGAACACATATGAGCCATTAAATCAAGAAGATCAAGAACTTGACAGGAATCCTAACGAACTCATACAACTAGCAGTGTACAGTCGCTACTATGTTGAGGTTTACAACTAACACTCCCTCTTAAACTAAGCATTGAAGGTTTACAACTAAAACACCCTCTTAAACTCAATGTTTACAGATATCAGCATTGATAAAGCCTAAGTGCTACATTTGGAAATAAAAAAATGGATTTACCCAATGGATTTTAACAAAAAGAAATTCAAAAATGCAAATGCTTGCTAGTCTATGTCTCAACTAGGCTTACAATACATAACAATAAAACTAGACTTCATCTTTTTACTTGAGCTGGTTTTCTTTTTTCTCTTCTTCCCAATTCTATAATGTTCTAATCTGGTCATTTTTTTTCATTTTGGCGTTGATACTGAAATCTTTGTGCTTTGTCTTTTTTCTTTTTCGTTGTAACTTCATATTCATAATTTGATTAGGTTGTTTATGCATGTTTCTTTCATCTTCTTCTGCAACAATTTTTTTTTTAAGAGTGGGTTGATGCCACCACTACAAACTATCATCAATGCCCTTCATAGCTTGGGCTACACAGTCCATAGACTTCTTCCACATTAACTCAGAATAAAATTTGATTTCTTCAAAACTCCATTGCATGAACATGGTTTCAAATTGGTCTTCATTGAAATCCTCATCCATGTCTTCATCTTCTTCTTTTGGCTACTCACCTTCATACTTAAACAACTTTTCAATCTGATATAAAAAATTATAATAGGAACCATATTGGTTCTCTTCTTTTTGTTCTTTCTGAGAGCAGTTACCATCATCATCATCATCATAGATTGATTGTTCAATCCATTTCAAATCTGCATCAACATTATATTCTACTTCAGTTGCATCATTGGTAGCCATAAGTGTAGTGACTTGAATGCTTCTATCATCAAACCTTCTTTTAATCACTGCTTTTGTAGTCACCAAATCATCCACTTGGTTCTGAATGCTAAGTAGGCTTCCTCCTCCAAAAATTATTTCATCAATTTTATTCTTATCTTCCATTATTTGAAGGTACTCATCATAACATAGGTTATCATCATCAAATTCAACTTCAAGATTTCTTACCTCTATTTCAGAGAGGCCAATTTCTGCACAATGTTCATCAAACATTGTTGATGTTGATCCTTTGTTTTCATCAACAAACATTACTGGAATCATTTCATCAATGTCGGTTGTTGTATTGATAGCTTCACCATCAATTTCTGCAATTTTCTCATGCTTTGCTTCACACACAGATGGACCTTTTTTCTTTTCTTTGGGTAGCTCTGCTTCAAACACAGATTCTCCTTCATTATGTTCCTCTGGTAGCTCTGCTTCATAGATAGATGCTTCTTCCAGAGTGGAAACATTCAATAATTTGTTTCTCCCTCTCTCACTATACTTTGTTTTCAAAATACTCCAAACTTCTTTCAAAGATGTTGTTGTTGCAACCTTGTACAACATATTGTCATCCAAGTCCTGTTGGATGAGTTGCAATGCTAATGCATCCCTTTCCTGATCATGTAGATTATGATAACAGTCTACAAGACACAAAAAAACATTCATTCTAACAGACCAACTTTCAAAATTCTTACCATTATACTGAGGCGGTAATAGTAGATTCATGCTCATGTTGCTCCAAATATAATCATTTTTCATATGATCTAATTCCTATTTGAGCTCCTCAAGTACAACTAGAACCTCTTCATTTATCTTTGTGAAACATGTTGCCATTTATTTGTTGTTCTCTTTCCTTATTTGTTTGAGATCTCTTCTGGACTTCCTGAGTCATCTTTGTTGACCCATGACAACATTTCTTGGTTGTTCATTCACCAATTCGATCAAACTTGTGGATCGATTATTCTATCTCGTCACACTGATACCTCTTGATGCAAACAGACAATGAAATTCAGGCTCTTTCCTCTTGTAAAAATTAGATCTACAGGAAATTTCTTGTTACCTAGTTTGGATATTGCTAGATCTTATTATCTGAGCACAAGATCTTTCAGATTAAGAACTACGAGTTGAGTTATTTATTGACTGAATCCCTTTAATGGTGGAATCGAGCTATCTGAGTTTAATCGAGAGCCAACAAAAAATTAAAGTTCAACTTCTCATGTGACCGGGGGCTGAGAACCAAGCGCTCCGGGACTTCGGGCTTCAGGCGTTTTAACGTGTGAATGCCTCAGTTCCTCTTAATAGTCGAATTGTTGCAAGGATCAACAGTCCTCATTGATTGGAGATCAACGGCTCGCAATTACTTCGAGAGTTCAGGCTTCGGGCCTTCTCAATGCACAATACTACAATCCTTCGAAGTGTTGAATTAGTGAACTCGTGGAGTGTTGGATTTTCCTCCACGTGTTCTCTTGATTGGACGACTGAGATTTACATCAGAATCCTGGGCTTCGGGAATTCCGAGATGCACAACACCACAAACCTCTGAAGTGTTAGATCTACTGACACATGTCCTCAAGCTTCAATGGTTCATATTGACTTCGATCTTTGGCCAATTCTCGCTCCAATGCTTGACTTGGGCTAAGCCTCCGAAGTGAGAGATCTGGCACCACGTGTCCTCGTTGATGGACAGTCCAGATGAAATTCATTCTTCGAAGTTTCGGGAGTTCTTTCTTTATGCATCTGTGTTTCCTCCGAAGTGGTTTTCCTCCGAAGCGACAGATCGATTGACACCTATCCCCGGCTTATGAATGACTTAGATGAACTTCAGCCTTCGAGCCTTCGAGATTTCTTGCTCCATTATACTCACCTTTCCTCCGGAGCTCTCAACCTTCGAAGCAAGGGATTTTGTCCCACGTTTCCTTTTGCAATGGACGACTGCAATGAAATTCAGTCAATGGTTTGGATATACTACAGCTCTTCGGAGCTTTGGGTGTTCGAGAGTTCTTGACTCAAAAAACCTTCTTTCTTCTAGAGTTCTGATCTTCTAAACTTCCAAAATGACATCGTGTGTCCACTGAAACCAATGGCCAAGATTAACTTCG
The DNA here is from genome assembly GCA_000966675.3 of Picea glauca. Lineage (NCBI taxonomy): Eukaryota > Viridiplantae > Streptophyta > Pinopsida > Pinales > Pinaceae > Picea > Picea glauca. The sequence continues at coordinate 14,053 of JZKD02S1631424.1, read as the reverse complement.
GGCAACCAACCCTTTAGCAATTGTGGCTCCTTCACACTCCTTAGACCTTCGAATTTCTCTAGCGTCGAAGTGTGGGATTGTGTGACGTGTGTCCCCTCTGCTCCGATGGTCTAGATCTACTTCAACTCCTTCGGGACTTTCCGTCACTTCTACACAGATCACCGAACTACTGGATGGCTTCCACGTGTCTAGCGTGATCAACGGTTTGGGTCTTTTTTAGGCCTCTGAAGTGCTTTCTCTCGGTGGTGCAAGATCTAGTGACATCTGTCCTCTCAGGATCAGATGGCCATATCTACTTCAGCTTCGGTGACTTTGGGATTTTTTCTACCTCCAGACTTGATTTCTCTCGGCGTGCCTTTTCTCCGAAGTGTAGGATCTACTGACATGTTTCCTATCTCACAAATTGTTTAGATTTACTTCGCACCTTCAGGACATTGATAACCTCCTTCTACTATTCCTTCTGAAAAATGAACCAGCGAAGCATTGATCGGACGCCACGTGTCCTCGAATCCAATAAACAAGATTATTTCGAGCTTTGGGACTTCAGAATATTTCGACTCCTCTGCAACCTTTTCATGAAATACATTGAATACGCGAAGTCTGAAGAACTTCGGCGGTTAAACCTTGCATACTTTTCCTTTATATGATGACTACTCTTGCTCTCGTCCAGATCTAACGACTGAAAATTGTTCGCCTCTTCTGCACGCTCCTCGTCCTTTCTTAGATTGTTTTGTCTTAGTTGAAGCATAAGATAATGTTGATGTGGATTTGAAATGGATTGAAAAGTCAATCTATGATGATGATGATGGTAATTGCTATCAGAAAGAATAGAAAGAAGAGAATCAATATGGTTACTGTTCTAATTTTTTATATCAAATTGACAAGTTGTTTGAGTATGCAGGTGAGTAACCAAAAGAAGAAGATGAAGACATGAACATGGTTTCAAACTGATCTTCATTGAAATCCTCATCCATGTCTTCATCTTCTTCTTTTGGCTTCTCACCTACATACTCAAACAACTTGTCAATCTGATATAAAAGATTATAACAGGAACCATATTGGTTCTCTTCTTTATGTTCTTTATGAGAGAAGTTACCATCATCATCATCATAGATTGATTGTTCAATCCATTTCAAATCTGCATCAACATTATCTTTTGCTTCAATTGCATCATTGGTAGCCATAAGTGTAGGAGTTTGAATTCTTTTATCATCAAACCTTCTTTCAAGCATTGCTTATCCAGTCATCAAATGATCCACTTTTGAGTTTAAGAGAGAGTGTTAGTTGTAAACCTCAACGTATTAGTGATTGTACACTGCCAACTGTACGAGTCCGTTAGGATTCCTGTCAAGTTCTTGATCTTCTTGATTTGTTGGAGCTTATTTAGCTAAGCTCTTTTCCCTTAATGAATATACTATGCACATTCTTGTTCCCAATTTGTCTTCTCTGTATTATCTTCTCTACTTCTTATTTTGTCACTGCCTACTATCCGCTCGTTGTGTCTGAGAAACACGGTAGACAATGTTTTCCCTACTATCCGTTCATTGTGTCTGAGAAACAAAACCTTCATAGCTGCAATTTGGGTTTGACTTGTGAAGCAAATTCTACTGGTACTAAGGCTTCTGAAGTCTATGTGCTACAGAGCATGAACGAAGCAAATATCTCTCCCATATATAGATCTTTTGGCACACCATCTCGACCGACATTAGTCGGTTAGTTGTTTCAAATTAGTATATGACTTGAATGGGCTGCACCTGCTTTCTTTCCTCCAGTGAAGACTACTAGTAGGTTTCTCATCCATTTAGCTCTATAAGCATGATTCCATTTTATATTTATCATCAACAATTCCATTTCTACCATTCATTTTTAATTATTTCCATAGTAGATATCTACATATGCGTATCTTATTCTTGCTCCCCGTGACTTTGCACCTGATCAAACAACTTTGAGCCTCAGCTTGGAAGTGCTTTTAGCTTCTCAACCAACAATACGCCTTTACCCTTATGTTGTCCCAACTTGTTTATTCGCAAGGAGTTTGATCTTCCCCCTCCATGGACGCATGTGTATCTTCTCCTTTGCATAAATCTCTTTACCCACGTAGAATTCTTGGCACTACTGCTATGAGCTGCCATGCCATCATATCCCAATATCCCATCCTCTACCACATGACACAACACCTATTTGTTATAACCAACAACATTGTCTTCTCTTCCCTTTTAGATAACACCTGGTACACTACTTATAGTGCCGACGAGAAAGAGAAGCCCGGCCCAATCCTTGTAGTCAAAGTTCATGAGGCATACTCATAATTGAGAGCCGAGTCAATTATAAATGAACCATAAATTGTGTAGGTCATAAGTCCCATTTAGTTTGCTTGTAGTTAGATGAACATGTTTTTGAAAATTAGGCAGTTATTTCCCTTCCCTTATTATACTACCTAGGCACTATATAGGCTCCTGGGTTGACTACATATTAGTCTAGTTTGACTTGAATTTTTTTGCAAACACTCATCTTAAACAGAAGAACAAATGTTTTTATTTTTTAATATATAAAATAATATATTTTTCTCATCATTAATTAGTTGATGTATTTGATATTCTTATTGAAGTCTTCACTTATTTCGAGAATTCAATTTTTTTGCAAACATCCTAATCTTAAACATACGGAACAAACATTTTTATAAAATTCCGAGATTTTCAGGTGTATTGATCCATATTGACTCGCAGGTCAGAATATTCGCGTGTGAATTCACATATTTTCACCCATATTTTGCATTGGTAATTCCAAGCACAGATTTTCCAAATGGTTTGAACGCGTCCCAGGACCGCGGAATGGGCAACGTGGATTCGTCTGGGCACCAAAATGCTGGATGGCCTCAGCGGACGTGGCCACTACTCACTACATGGGATCTACTTGTTTTCACTCTTTCTTTCTGGCTTCTATGTTATTTCCCAATTCCATGGATCACTAAATCTATTAACTAAACATATAATTTAGAGATAGTATAAGCAGTTTTATTATTCTTATTTAATATTGTGTTTATTATACCTTATCAATAAATAAACTAATTTAATATAAATAAAATTTATTAAATTTAACATTCATGTACATGAATTATATTTAACAAAATAACCTTATAAATAATTAAAAAAAAATTGTGATGACCCTCCCTAGCACCAAATCGACCCCTGCATTTTCTGATACAAGCAAAGCATATATATATATAAAAGATGGGAAAGTTGACGCAAGATGCAAGACCATGACATGGGGACGGCAGTAAAGAAAGTAATAGTATGGGAGTTTGGCATGACTCCTCTCGTCTACCATCTACGCCTATTTAAATGTTGCTAAAATGTTTGCTTCAGGGCAAAGCTGGCTTTTTTTTTTATGTTTGGAAATTCTTTTGAAGATAAATTCCAACAACACAGTGATATGAGATATTTTTATCTAATTTAGTTTGAAGGTAGTTATTTCTATGTATCATGTAGTAAGTTAATTAAGTTAATGATTAGTTTACTGTATTATCATTTTGTCTTCATTGTTTTATTATTTTGTTTTTATTGTTTTACTATTTTGTTTATTGGATACATATTATATATTGTGATTATTGTTCTTGGAATCAAGAAAGTGGAAATAGTGACCAACAACAAATATGATAAATTCAAATCAATTAAGTTAACTTTTAAACACTACTACATAATACATAATTTAATCAGAAATAAAAGCTCACTTATAATTCTAAATCAATTAAACTAACCCTTAAAACTAAAACTAGATGATGCATAATGTTAACCCAGAATAAATGATTATAACCCTCATGACCTTATTAACAATCTAGTCAGTTCGAGTGATCCAACGCTGCAAGCTTCTCGTAAATCTGAAGAGTGGTCATCTGCGCGATCAATAACGACCGCATGTAGACCATCATGCTTCCAATCCAATGACATATACATTGAACTCATGCAGCATTTAATGACAACAATGGTCTGCTAGATGGATTGAGTGTACACGATTTTTAAGTGATGGACAGACGTGGAGCACGCTGGATATTACATGGATATTTTAAGTTCAGAAATACATCCACTTTCTTTAAATTAAAGTATTACAGATTTTTAACTTGTCGTTTGTGCCGGCAGGTACAGTGAGGAAATTTGCCAAAAAGGAAATTTGTACATTTATATGAAAGATGATCATATCAATGACACGAAGGCCACAATATCAAATGAAATCATTTTCGATACCAAAGACGTCTGAACTCCATACAGACGTTTGAAAAGAGGAAACATCCCTAAAATCCAAAATTTAGATATCTTTTATGAATTTCGAACTTGATTTGTGTCGGTTCTTGAGAAAGTTCGTTTAAAAAAATAAGAAAACGATTAGTTTAGATGTTTTTGTTTAGAAGATCATATCGAATAACATATCCTTGGCATATTGGCATATTTTCTAGATGGAATAGCTTATCGTTAGCATATTTTCTAAATTATATGTTGATATATATTTATTAGTAAATAATATAAAAAGTTATATATATATTAAACCATTCACACCAATGTTGCACGAGTTTCTGGAATGGGGAACGTTGGAAACGTGGGTATGAATATTGGATAAGGTTAAAAGCTTTTTCTAAATTTGTAGGAAGCTTCAAGTTGGGAGCGGACATAATATATATTAAAATTTAAGATTTAAATAATATAATATTAAATTTTAATATATATTAAAAATTAAAATTTTAAATATGAAAAATTATTGAATAAAATAATTAATAATTTATAAACATCGAAGAGAAATTTGATACTTAAAAGTTAAACTATAAATATTTAAGTTTAAAGATAAATATTTATGCTTTTAAATTATTCAAAAGATTATATTTTGTATTTTAGTTTAGGAAACAAAAGCACCCACATCATGTTGATATTCATATTGGTAAAATGTCTAAAGTAATAGATAGTTCAAAAATGAGCAAAGTGCCCAAAGTAATACATATTTGATATTTCAAAAGCTGGAAAAATGATCAAAGTAAAGCATAGTCCAAAAATGCCTAAAAAC
>JZKD02S1631413.1:103058-121030 GCA_000966675.3 Picea glauca | reverse complement strand
TCCAAAGGCTAAATGTCTTCAATAAAACTGAGTTATATAATCCATCGAAGTATGAAAACCGATCAAAGGATATTGTCGATCATGTAAAGATCAATAAAAAGATAGGCGCAATATGCATAATGACAGAAAAGGTATTGGCAATTCAGATAATGATCGAAATGTGACCTCGAATGGAGAAATTTTCATGCTTACAATCGTGAAGACTTAGCGAAGACAAATTTGCAAAAGTCTCAAGAAATGAAAGTTTTGTCTATTTGGAAAATGCGACGAAAAACTTGATGTTCGCAAGACATAGGTGTAGGCAGCTTACAAAAAAATGGAAAAATGTTAATTGGCTGCCAACAAAACCCCATCCTCTATAAAAATAAAGTTGAATCAATTCCCTACTCTATCTACTTAACCTTTGAGCAAGTGTAGTGAAACTACAAATCCTTATTATTTGAATTTGATATCCTTGTCCACTTTCCTTTCATATTCTTTGCAATCTTGAGAGTACAATTGAGTAGTGTCTCAATTAGGGAGAATCTTAGTACTTGGTGACTTGGACTCTCAATGTATTCAACTCAATCTACAATTGGTTAACGAGTTCTAAACGCCACTCGGATCCAAGCTGAGATCCATGCCAATGGTTGATGATCTTGGGATGTAGAAACAAGAATGACTAAGGAGAAAATAGGTGGTCTCTTTCTTCATCTCTGGATACACTTGTCCAAGGCATTATGATCTGTTCAAGGTGTCCTTACCTCAGTGGGATTGGAGTAGTTTTAGGGTTCCTCTCCTCAACATTGTGCATTTTACCATTCAAGAAATGTCTAGGGTTTCAAGTTCGTGATAGGGAAAGGCAACAATGACATTCTTCTTTAGATATAAGCTTTTACATATGGTTCAAAGAGACTTCTGATTTCTCCCACCATCTTCAATGAATGGGCTAGGGTTCACAGAGAAATGTGAGGCTCGATTAAGCCCGTTCCGAATCAATTGCCCCTATCTCATTTCATTTAAATAAGAAAAGAATAACAAGATTCATTTACTTTGCCAAACCTCATTTCATTTAGGTAAAAAAAGAACACCTTAAGACTGATTTACTTTGTCAATGGTGTAGGGTTTAGCCAAGTTAAACTAAATGGATGAGTGAATATGAAAGGGTGGAATTTTTTTTGCCCTAGTCTAAACTTTCTAAGTTTTGGTCCTTTTCCGAGGATATTTTCCAAGGGTATTTCCCCGAGATACAGAAAAATGCAATTTAAATAACAAAAAAATGTGATTTAGTACAGATTAATATTGCAGAATTCCAACAAAAGACAAAAACATAAAACAGTTAGACAACTTTTTTTAAATTGAAATACCTATGTGGTACTTAATCCTGATCAATACAGGCGCACATCCGAGTAACACGTTGGAACCAAAAAAATCTTGGGAAGAAAACCACACAGAAGGCGGGGGGTTTTCGCTTATGGAATGATGGACCACTCTATGGAGAGTTGAGACTGCCAGCTACAGCAATAACATCTGCGCACATTCCCATCCTTGGCCTTGGACTTCCTATGTGGACAAACAAACCATGTGCGCATTCAATCCATTTTTCACGGTTCAACCTCTCACACATTGAAAAAGCTGTGGATGGGGATTTTTGAAAATGGAAGCGTTGGAGGGAACCAGCAGAGGGAGGTGAACTTCGTATCATGGAAATGGAGGCGAACCAGGGCTTTCTCCGGGAGCCATAAGTTAACATTCTTGGACATTATCGTATCGATTCTTTAGCTCGTGTACTCCTTAGCTCCAGCTCTTTGTTTTTGGTTTCGGTCACTGTGTGTTTCTGTCCTCCCTGGGACCCGATCTTGTTTATAAGACTTTGGCTGTTGTGTAGGGAACGGTGGCAGATCTGGTCGCTGTCTTCCACTGAGCTAACCAACAGAATTGTCTTCCTTTTGGCTGGTAGCCTAAGCTCCTTTTCTGATTTCCAACTGTGACCAGCTCTTTGTTTTTGGTTTCGATCACTGTGCTTTCTGTCCTCCCTGGGACCTGGTCTTGTTTTCAAGACTTTGGCTATTGCATAGGGATCGATGGCAGATCCGGTTGCTGTCTTCCACTGAGATTACCTTCAGAACTGTCATCATTTTGGCCTCCTTTGCTGAATGGATACTCTATTAAATAATCTTATGCAACCTTCTGATGAGGCTGTCTGGAGACAGGTGGGATTGTTCGATAACGCAGATGCCCTCGAGTCAAAGCAGAACAAAAGACATCACTCGCTTTTCAAATCTCCTTTTCCCGTCGAGGCTCCAGAAGGACATTTTTCGGCTACACAGATTGCACACAGAGTCCCTATGACTACTCCTTCCATTCCTGGTGGACCCTGTATATCTTCTCGTCCTTCTCCTCCGACTGGTTGTTCTAACCTACCTTCTCTACAGGGTTTTCAAAAGTCTCCCTCTAGCTCGACACAGTCAGCCCCTTATGGCCGAAAGGTGTGGAAATCCAACAGAAGGGCAAAGAGACTGGTGCTGGGAGATGGAGTGGGACTAGAAGATCTCTGCAAAATGTCACTCTGTGGTTTAGTGGGGCGTTTCTCCTATAAATAGTTCATCAATATTCCCCTTGTAGATTGGATAAATCATCACTGGCTTCCACTTCTTGGATACTCCCCTGAGGTCATCTATCTCAAAAAAGGATGGCATGGCTTTATCTGCAAGTCACGTGAGGATGCCTCCTTGTTATTAAGTAATCTTTAGGTTTCTGGGGGATCAAGTCTCATGCTCAAGCACTGGAGGATGGCTTTCAACCCTGACATAGACTACTTTCAGCACATGCACCTATGGGTCCTTCTTCCGGGCCTCCCATTGTTCCTCTGGAATGAAGGAGCTCTTAAAGCTATTGGCGACTCTTTGGGCACTTTCATTCTTGTTGATCCTCAGTCCCTTTCTGGTCAGGTGAGAAAATTGGGCAGAGTGCTGGTAGCTATGGACATTTGTGTTGGTCTACCGGAAATCCCAGAAATAGAATGGAGAGGAAGGAAGATAGCTCAGACACTGGACTATCTAGGGCTCCCCTTCCGCTGTAACCGCTGCCGAAAAATAGGACACCTCCATCGTTCTTGCCCTGGTAAGGATCTAAACGAACCCTTGGACGTTGATGACCTGCTTTTAAACCCTCCCGATTATGTGGACGAAGACCCCTCTCTGAGCTTTTTGGAAGTCTCCTCCTCTCCTCTTCCCTCATCCTCCATCGAACAGATTGTCTCCCTTTCAGATAAACTCAAACAGCATTGTCCCCTTCTTTTCTTGTCCCTTACCGATGCAGAGAAGGAGGAATTAAACAATTCCCTCTGCCTAGAATCTTCCACTGGTGCCAAGACTTCCCCCCTTGACTCCGAGCTCCCCCCTCTTGATCCTTGTACTACTGATCCCTTATCTTTTATTCCCATCACCCCTCCGATAATTGGCTCCCTCCCCATCGTTGTCGAAGACACACCTATTTTGGATCTATCCCCCCTTCCGAACCACCCACCTCCATCCTATCTGATTAGGCTCCACAGCCACTCCTCCACCTCTCTTGACTCGGAAGCTTCTCTCCAGGTTCTACCAGGCTATAGGGAGGCTGAGGAGGATGAAGCTTACCTTTTCGATTTACCAAACTCTTCTTCCTCCCTGCCTTTCATCCCTAGTAACTCCTCCTAGCTACCCATCTTTCGTGGCAAAGAACTTATCGATCCTTCTTCGAAGAATTATACTTCCAACACCCTCCCAACAGACAAAGATAGAAAAGGCTTTGCTTGGTCTAGAGGACTAGGTACTAAACTCTCCCCCTTACAGATGAGGAGCTCCAGAAAGAAAAAGGAAAGTTCAAGCATCCAACCAAAAGATACTGCCATCCCTTCCGTGGTTGGGAAGGCCCTTAGAGCGTTGAAGGCCTTAGCCCGGTCTAAGTGATGTTGGTCCTCTCTCTGAATATTCGAGGGATTGGAGGCACCCTCAAAGCTGCTTCCTTTAGAAGACTGCTAGCAGGTACTTCTCCAGCGATTATTTTTCTTCAAGAGACCCTCTCGGATGATCAAAAGTCTAGAGATTTTATTCATTGTTTTCGCCCTTCTTGGGTCTCTTCAGCTGTTAATTCTATTGGAAATTCTGGGGGTCTCCTAGTTGCTTGGGATCCCTATGTTTTTCACTTGACTCCCTTCCTGACGATTGGAGGAATTTTGTTGGTTGGCCGTCATCTGGAAACCAATCAAGAGCTGGTTTTTCTCAATGTGTATGGGCCTTGTGTTGACAGAAAGCAGTTCTGGACGTCTCTAGCAAACAGCGGTTTACTCTCCACTCCTAATCTCATTCTTGGCGGTGATCTGAACATTCTTCTTTCGGAGGATGAACACTGGGGGGGCGCCTCTCCCTCAAGGCCGAACAAAGCTTTCTACAGAGATCTTTTTGCTTCAAACAACCTAATTGATGTCTTGCCGACAAGTTTGGTCCCCACCTAGAGAAATGGGCGCTCAGGTTCAGATTCAATTGCCAGGTGTCTGGATAGATTCTTAGTTTCAGATCACTTACTGGCTCAGGCAAGATTGTCAAAATCGTGGGTGGAACTGCCCTTTGTGTCAGACCACGCCCCTGTCCTTTTACAATTGCAAGCCTCATCAGTGTACAAAGCTTACCCGTTCAAGTTCAATCATCATTGGCTGGCGGATTCTGATTTTTCTCTTATAGTTCATAGTGTATGGAAGGACCCTTGTTTTTTGCAGGAAGAGAGTCCCCAACTGCGTATGGTGTGGAAATTAAAGGTTATTAAAGCACATACAAAAGCATGGTGCAAAGCTAAAAAGGAAAAAGAAAATTTCAAGCTAAATAAACTGGAGTTTGAGATCATTCAGATCTTAAAAAAATCAGTCAGTTGTGCCTTATTTGTGGAGGACAATGAATCATTAAAAGTTTTGGAATGTAGTAGGAACGCCCTTCTACGTGAGGAGGAAAACAGTTGGAGACTGCGGAGCAGAGCCACCTGGCTAAGAAGCGGTGACTCTAACACAAAGTTTTTTCACAAGGTGGCCAGTTACAACAGGAATAAAAAATATATTTGGTCCATTTCAAGTGAGTTTGGAGGCACACACTGTGGGCAGGAAGCAATTAAAGAGGAGGCAGTTTCACATTACAATAACTTCTTCAAAGCTAGCAATAGCCCAAACATAACTGAAAGTTCCTTCATTGCTAGCCTTTACCGAAACATGGTTACCGAGGAGGAAGCAGATGACCTCTATAAACCAGCCACTCTGTTGGAGCTGAAAGGTATCCTCGATCATTTCAAAAAAGAGAGAAGTCTTGGGCCTGACGGATGGACGTCAAATTCTTCATCCATTTCTTTGACCTTGTAGGAGAAGACCTTCTTCAGATGGTGGAGAATTCGCGATTAAACGGTAAAGTCATCGGAAGCATAAAATCTACGTTTTTGGCATTAATCCCAAAGGAAAATAACTCTGTTTCCTTCAATGACTACCATCCAATCTCCCTTTGCAATCTTATTTACAAAATTATCTCAAAAGTCCTCTTGAACAGAATCAAGCCTATTTTAGAAAGATGTCTTTCTGCTGAACAGATGGAGTTTCTCAAGGGCAGAAGAATCCAGGATGCTATTGGTGCGGCTCATGAAGGACTTCACAGCATTAAAAAGAAAAACACAAAGGCCCTGGTTTTGAAGCTGGACCTCAAAAAAGCCTTTGACAGCATCCACTGGGGCTTCTTAAGGTTGATTTTACTTTCAGCTGGTTTTAGTATAAAGATTACCGATTGGGTTATGTCCTGTGTTACTAGCGCAAATTTTTCCGTATTGATTAATGGAAAGGTGACCAAGTTTTTCAAGAGCGAGAGGGGACTCCGCCAGGGATGCCCTCTCTCACCTTACCTTTTCATCATGATAATGGAAGGCCTCAGCTTGTTGCTAACAAAAAATGTCACCGATCATCATATCTCGGGTATAAAGGTTTCTAAATTTATAAATATTGTTCACCTAATGTTTGTTGATGATGTTCTCTTGATGTCAAAGGCCAGTCCTTCAGACTGGATAGTGATCCTGAAGCTGCTTCAGAAATTCTGCAGTGCTTCGGGCCTTTGCATCAATTATGCAAAGTCTACAACTCATTTTTGGGGGCTAGCAGAAACATAACTCTGCTCCTTAAAAGCATCTCTACCATTTTCCTTCATTGATTTAAGTCAAGGCTTCAAGTACCTGGGATATGTTTTAAAGCCCGAAGCAAAAAATTTCGAAGACTGGCACTGGCTGGTGGCCAAGTTTGAAAGGAAAATAAACTTTTGGTGCAACAAGTGGTTGTCCCTAGCAGGGCGTTTTATCCTTGTCAATTCAGTGCTACAAAGTCTATCTGTCTTCTGGATGTCTTTAGAGAAGATTCCTTCATCGATCCTGAAACTTCTGCGCGGGCTTTCCTTCAATTTCCTTTGGAGTGGGCAGAATGATAAACATCGTTTCCACCTGTGTAGCTGGGAAACTTTATCTAAACCCATTCAAGCTGGGGGTTGGGGACTCAAAAACCTAGCCATTTTCAACACAGCTCTCCTAGCGAACTCTTTCTGGCGGGTGCTTACACATGACAGCCTCTGGCATCGAGTTATTATTGATAAATACTTGGGAAACCTGCCTCTTATAGACCGGATCAGAAAACCTTCGCATTATCAGCAGAGGGCGTCTCCATTTTGGAAGGGTCTGATCTTATCATCGAAAGTTATCTTGCATTGGCTTAGATGGAGGCTTGGCACGGGTTCTTATATCTTTCTCGGAAGAGACAAGATACTTGGTTTGGAGGACTGTTTGCTTCTCCTTTCTTCACTTAGAACTCAACTTGATTCCTGCAATATAGTGTGTCTAGCTCAAGCGCGAGATCTGTTCATTGTCTTCCCTCTGCCGGATATTTGGCTTAACAGTGGTCAGCTTAATCTTGGAGGTGACGCTGCTTTAGACAGGGATGCCTTCACCCAAACACTAAGGAGCGCAGGCATCTCTCTATCCTCAACTTCAGATTCAACTATTTGGGCGGGGGGAGATGCTACGGGAGTCACTTCAGTAAAGAATATTTACACAGCCCTGCTACAGCAATTGAATTTCCAAGCTGACCTGCGATGGTTCCAACGTTTGTGGAAATGGTCGATTCCTCTCAAGATTAAATTTTTTATTTGGCTCTCTGCTAAAGGGAAGACTCTTACCTGGGATATGCTGCGGAAGAGAGGCTGGGAAGGTCCAGGAATTTGCAAATTGTGTAATCGCTCTACAGAAGATATTCACCATATCCTTATTCACTGCCATTTTACGAGGGTTGTCTGGCAGCGCCTGACCTCCCATTTTTCTCTCAACATTCAATGGAAAGTCGCCTCTGTCTCAAATTGTTTTAATTTGTGGTCAATGGAGAAGACTTCCCCTGTCAGTTTGGCTGCTCATGCTTGCTGGTAGATCTGGATTGAAAGGAATAAGGCGATTTTTGAAGACCGTGCTCCCTCCATTCTCTCACTAGCTCATAGAATCTTGTCGTCTTTCTCCTGGCAGCCTTCCTCTGTTAAATCTCTACCACTTCAAGTCTGTGAGATTACTCAGGAGGAGGGCTTCACCTTAGCATGCTTTGATGGAGTAGCTCAGTCCAATGGTCTATGTTGTGGGGCCAGAGGCATTTTCAAAACTCATCCTTCGAGAGTTACCAAGTGGTTCATCAACTACGGAGCGGGATCAAATACTAAAGCGGAACTGATGGGTTTATGGGCAACCCTCACTCTGGCAACTTTCTGGTCAATTAATCAATTACAAATCCTTGGTGATTCGCGGGTCATCATTGACTGGATAAACCATAAGTGCAATCTCAACACAGTGAATATTAAATGATGGAAACAAAAAACATTGGAATTGGCAAAAAAATTCAAAGATCTCAACATCCACCATATTTATAGAGTGCACAATAAAGAAGTTGACGCCCTCTCTAAAAGAGCTCTAACAGAAATCGAAGGAAGGCTATCGGTTTACCACTCGGACAGTGGATTGGAAAGCCAGCCCTCATGCATTAATATCTTCGAACTACCAAGGGATGGTGAAGGGTAAACTGCATCGATTACAGATTCAGCTTGCATTTTCAGCCTGAACTGTGTTTATTTCCTGTCAGAGTTCCTTTGCAGCATCCTTCTAGTATTTCAGCCTGCACTGTGCTCAATTTCTTCTGCCTAATCTAGTATTACAGTATTCCTATTGTATTCTCCCGTCTCCATAATTTTGGACTGTTTTGGCACTGTTTCTTGAACCCGTTTTGATGTAAAAAAAATTATACTTCATATAAATTTGAGATAATTTTTTCTTGGAAAAAAAACCTCTCGCACATTAATGCGAGTTAAATATTCCAAATTGATGAATAATGGTTAAGATTTTTAAAGAAAATATCTTACATTTAGTAAAACAATAACCAAACTACGACCTTATGCATTCCAATTCAAATAAAAACAAAATAATCTTAATCCCTTATGTGTTGTTTTCAAGTATCTGAACGTCTTTGTTGTCGGTAAAAACCTTATCACGGATAAAGAAAATATTTCAATATTAAATTTTTAAAATATGATTTTACAAATTTATTATAAAAAAATAATTATTATTTTTTATTAATTTAATATAAGTTTTTAAAAACAAATTAAAACTACATCATAAAAATATATTATTATTATTTTAAAAAATATATTGAAATAAGGTAATTTATATTATCAAAATGGTTGTAACATAGCTAAACAATATTAATAATGATTTTAAGTTTCAAACTCATTAAGTAAGTTGAGACAAAGTATACAATTTCCATATATCTATTGGCAAAAAATCTCAATTCTTACTACAACTATAGATTCTATAAAAGATGTCTAAAATATTGATCACTTCAAAAAATATTTACTAATGAGAAATATGGTGGCTTGTGGCCTCTTCTAGGTCCAAGTAAGTTGACCTTGATTCTCGAGGTTCAATCTCCATATCTTCAATGAGTTGGTGCATAATATCCTCATTATATTCCCCTTGACTCGAGTTTATAGACAGTCGTTGATTGGATTCCCTAGACTGAGCATCTTTGTGCAAATTCACCACCAAGTTCCTTATCATATTTCATTATGCTTCAAGAATGGCAAGTTGATGCTTAACCTAAACCAAAGTTCTCATAATAGCTCCAATTTGAGAAATGCATTGTTGTTCACATTCATGGACTTTAGTAGTAAGAGACAAAATGGTTGTTATGTTTCCTTGTATCATTTATTCATGTGTCCCGAGAATAATCCTAAGTTCTTACAAATCACAATGATCCATGATATATAATCCAAGACCAAAAAACACAAATGAAAGTTGATTATTTACAATTCAACAACCCCATGGCATTGAACCTAACGGTTCCTATAGAATTCAAACACAAAAATCAAAGAAACAACACCAATAACCACCCCCAATTCGAGTGTCATCTGCCAACTCTATGGCACAACCAGGGTAACTTGACACCACATGAGCAACCTGGATCCCCAAGCCACAACTTGTCGCAACACACAGTCACCTCATGCACGGTCTTAAGCAGAGATGGAGCGCCTTAACTTCAGCTAACCTCGACTCAAGTCTGATGGTGACAGATAGGAAACTCCACCCATGGGAGAATCGACACAAAAGTCAGGATGTGATTAAGAGACTAAGTTCTTTTAATGGCGGAGGGGATCATACCAATATGTAGTTGGGAATGACGACCCTTCAACATATTTCCAAGTTGTGGGAGTTAAAGAACCAGCCAAGGTCGAGGCTTCAGTATTCAATGCATCATAAAATCTGCAGTACCTTCAACATCATGGCAATTGGGGACCACTGGAATCATCTAGTTCTGGACATCCAAACTAAATTCTGTAGAGTTGCAACGAACACTCAGTGACACGAAAATCAACCAAACCGAGGGGGTATTTACCCATTTGGTATCTGCTTAATTAGAAGCTGCTGCAATATAAAAATGGTATGTGGGAGTTCATTGGGTCGAGGATGTTTGGATCATCTTAACCTCCCTCTCCATCGTTGATCTGAAACGATCTTTTAAACGACAATGGTTGAGTTATTTTGCATGAGTTAAATTACCATTTAGGAAACTGATGAAAGAGGAAGAATTAAAGAGGAAACATAGCAGCCATTAAGCAATATATAGATCTGAACATAAGCATGAAGAACAACAAACCATAATAGCAAGATGATAACGGAGTTCGACAATCTCGCCTACGTCTCTGGGCCTTTGTCTCAGTGGGTGAGGCTTTCTTATTTATGTTCAAAGCTTTAAAAGTACATCGAAACAGTGCTAAAAAGGTTACAAAGTGATCTGGTCTTGTTCTACCAGATCTCAAGAACCCAACAAAACTGACGGTAATGAAATCGGATGAACGAAGCTCCCAGAAATGGCCCGCAAGGTGCTCTCCTCAATGGCTTCCCTGCATAAAAATGGCTTTGGCTCAACAATCCTTCAGCATAAACCTGTTCTCAACCCCTTCCATGGCTCAAAGAACCTCTGGTTTTTATAGACTAGAAGTGGGTAACAACCTCCCAACTTCTCCCTAAGATTTGGCCTCAAAAAGGGCCCAATATCCCCCAATATTGGCCAAAATCCCACAAAACCGCTTAATAAATCATTAAAAATCTTATACTATAGTATAAAACCCAAAAATAGCACATAATCGGGGCGCAACCCCCTTATTCCTGGCTCTTGGTCATTTGGTGCGCTCCATGTGGCCCAAGCACCAAGGCTTGTGCATTGGCTCCTTGGAATCTTGGCCCTCAGTCGCATCCATGGCCATGTCCCCTCGGGTTTTTGCATCCATGCAGAAATATCAGTTGTCTCCCATAATCAATAGCCCATGGTCTAGCACCCTGGTCGGCGGGCTAGCCTGACCGACCAGGCGCTAACCATTATCCGCACTAACAGTTTTGGTATAGGCTCGTGGTTATGTCACAACGTCACATGGTAATAGCTTTGAACCCCGGGGGATAGAATCCACATATTACACGCCATACGGTAATAAACACGGTCACAAGGTATGGTCATGTGGTAGCTTTCCACCGAGGGCTGGGGCCAGGCCCTAGCCCTTACTCCGCCCAATGGTCAGCTCATTCAAACATAAATATAAATGGCGCCAATAGTAGTTAAGACCTAATGTGAGGGCAGGTTGGCTAGCTCGCCCCTACTAAGTTTTTTTCTCAGACCAGAGGTCATGGGTTCAAATCCTATGTGCTCCAAACAAACTTTTTTTTTTAATCAACCAATAACCAATAAAGGGGTGCCACGTGGCAACCCAGGACTAGGCCACATGGCACCACACCATTCGCCCGATAAATGCCAAGTGTCATGATACCATTCCTCCACCTGTCATACCCAGTCAGCGTCCAACACACCTGCCAATTCATCCTGTCAGTCCAGTTAGCACACATGCCATGTATCATACCGATGTACGGACGTGCCACGTTAGTCGTACAGATGTGCCACATGTCACCCTTGGAATGGTGACACGTGTCACTCCTTGACTCATCCATCTATCTTCCCATGTCAGCGCCAACTGTACCCTACCACGTCAGTTGTACGGTCACATGGCATGTACAGTTAGCTGCCATGTGGCATTGTACGGACTGTACAATCATCAATTTTTTGTTTGTTTGGTAAAACAAAAAGATCTTGATATCTAGAGCATACGACGTCTGTTTGAGCTCGTTCAAGTTGTGTTGGGTTCATATCAATGAGGCCTACGTACACATCTGTTTTGAATCCATTATGTGCATTTTGATTTTTAGGCCTTCCTAGACCCATTTTGGTCCCGAGATCCAATTTTGGATCACACCTCCCCACTAAAGACCTTTTGGTCCTCCAAAAGGTTACTGACCAGTCATCAAGTGCACGATAGGCCACCCGAATTGTTCTTTGTCCTTAAACTTTGTCCTATGCACCTGTCTCATCAAGATCAACTGTAAAACAACCATCATTATTGACAACATATTGTTAGCCACATGTACTCTATCAAATCTTATTGAAGCCACTATCATCCATGTTGACAACATTACTAATGATAGCATTAAAAATATGACTGCAAATGAGCTAATATGTTTGAAATATTTGCACGACATTAGCTTATCTTGAAGCAAAGTGTGATTGATCTTCCATTCTACAATCATCTCTTGTTCTTGCTTAAGATCAATTACTTGATTTGAAATAGAGATAGGTGTGTTTCTTGTATGATCCACCTTTCTTAATTGTTCCATTGTTTGAAGAGATTTATTTGCCTTTAATCGATGAGCATGAACCACATATTATTTTCCTGCTTTGATTAAATGATATTGATTATGTTCCCTGTAGAATATTGCTTTACGATCATACAAGTAAGGACTGCCTAAGACCATTCCACATTCTTTGAGTGGCACCACATCACATGTTACCTCGTCCACAAACTTAGATGAAATTGCAAATTTTAATGTGCATTGCTTTGTTAATCGCAACTGATGATTGTTGCTTATCCATTTAAGTGTGTAAGGATTATGATGCATCTGAGTGTTTAACCCCAATTGTTTAACCAATTCCTCTGAAATACAGTTAGATTGAGATCCACTATCTATCAATGTGTTGACCTTAGTATGCCTCATTATGACCCTTATGTGAAACAATTTACTTCTAGAATCAAATCCATCATCATTTTTACCTTTCAAACCAACCAATGAGACTTTAGATTCATCACTCGAATCTGATCCCAAGTTTGTTGGTCATGTTGCTACTGCAACTATTTGCCTCCCCTTCCTTTCTTTGAACCACTTCGGTCTCTTCTTTGGATGCAATTGTCAGCAATGGTCCTCATCATGCCCCTCTTTCTTGCAATGCTTGCAAGAGGGCTTCTCTTCCTTTCTTGCCACTGAATTTGCCTTATTCCCATTCCACTTCCTTTTGTCCTCTTTCCTTGAAGACGATTCCCCTAATACACCAACTCTTGTTTTCCCTGCTTCAATGTAAGTTGCTTGAACATAAACCTCATCAAGATTAGTAGGTCCAAACATGAATACAATGTTTCGAATATGTGCAGGTAAACCTCATATATATTTCATAAGAGTTTCTTGGGTATGTAAAGTAATATCTAACATCAATGCCATTTTACGAAATCCATATGTGTATTCTTGTACTATTTATCCTTTTCTTAGTTTAAGAGCTTGCTATTCAATTCAAGCTTTCTCTTTATAACCCAAAGGATAGAATTTCTTTCTAAGTGCAGAAATAAAACTTTTCCATGATGGAAATACATTACCCACTTGTTGTGTGCCATTTTGCAACTTCCTTTTCCACCAGATGAGTGTTGTGCCTGCAAGTCTAAGAGATGCCAACTTGATATGAGTTGCCTCATCTTTGATTTGTTGCACACTGCAATAAACCTCCATTTGTCTGACCCAGTTGTCAAGTCTCTCTACATTAACTTTACGATCATACATGGGTAATTCAAATTTCACATCAAGTTTTAGTAAAGGCATTTTTTGTTTATGTTTATGGACATGTTTCTTTATAGTGGATTTAGAACTTGAACTTGAAGAAGAAGAGTTTGATGGAGAAGAAGGAGGTGAAGGAGGAATTTGAGGAGGATCCTCTCATTCTTCACTTTTGACCTTTGAAGATTCACCTAGAACCGATCTCTTCTGTTCCAAGTAATCCTCATATAAAACCTTCATCGTCTCTAACATCGCAAAGAATTTTTTTTGAAACTCTTTCTCATCATGAGAAAGTCCCTCTTTTGATGCCATCTTCTCACTGTGAGAAGTTATCTTTCTCAATCCAATCAATGTATTCTCTTCAACAAGCTCGCTTTCACCACGATTCAACTTTTCCCTGGTAATCATGCAAACACAAAAACCAACCGTCAACTAGCTCTGATACCACTTGATCCAAAAAGATCTTTTAAACGACAATGGTTGAGTTATTTTGCATGAGTTAAATTACCATTTAGAAAACTGATGAAAGAGGAAGAATTAAAGAGGAAATGTAGCATCCATTAAGCAATATATAGATCTGAGCATAAGCATGAAGAACAGTAAACCATAACAACAAGATGATAATGGAGTTCGGAAATCTCACCTACGTCTCCAGGCCTTTGTCTCAGTGGGTGAGGCTTTCTTATTTATGTTCAAAGCTTTAAAAGTACATCACAACGGTGCTAAAAAGGTTACAAACTGATCTGGTCTTGTTCTACCAAATCTCAAGAACCCAACAAAACTAACGGCACTGAAATCGGATGAACAGAGCTCCCAGAAATGGCCTGCTGGTGCTCTCCTCAATGGCTTCCCTGCATAAAAATGGCTTTGGCTCAACAATCCTTCAGCATAAACATGTTCTCAACCCCTTCCATGGCTCTAAGAACCTCTTTTTTTTATAGACTAGAGGTGGGTAACAACCTCCCAACTTCTCCCCAAGATTTTCATTAAAAATCTTATACTATAGTATAAAACCCAAAAATAGCACATAATCAGGGTGCAACCCCTTTATTCCTGACTCATGGTCACTTGGTGCGCTCCATGTGGCCCAAGCGCTAAGGTTTATGTGTTGGCTCCCTGGAATCCTGGCCCTCGGTCACATCTATGGCCATGTGCCCTTGGGATTTTGCATCCACGCAAAAATATCAATTGTAGCCCATAATCCTTAGCCCCTAGTCTAGCGCCCTAGTCGGCGGGATAGCCCGACCGACCAAGCGCTAACCATTATCCGCGCTAACAGTTTTGGTATAGGCCATTGGTTATGTCGCAACGTCATATGGTAATAGCTCTAAACCCCAAGGGCTAGACTCCACATATTGTGTGCCATACAATAATCAACATGGTCACAAGCTATGGTCATGTGGTAGCCTTGGACCAAGGGCTGGGGCAAGGCCCCAACCCTTACTCCGCCCAATGGTCATCTCATTCAAACATAAATATAAATGGCACCAATAGTAATTAAGACCTAATGCGAGGGTGGGCTGGCTAGCCCGACCCTGCCAAGTTATTTTCCTGGTCCAAAGGTCGTGGGTTCAAATCCCATGTGCTCCAACCAATAACCAATAAAGGGGTGCCATGTGGTAGCCCAGAATAGGGCCACGTGGCACCACACCATTCGCCCAATAAATTCCAAGTGTCATGATACCATTCATCCACCTGTCATACCCAGTCAGTTTCCAACACACCTGCCACATCAACTTTTCAGTCCAGTCAACACACCTTCCACATATCGTACCGATGTACGGACCTGCCACGTCAGTCGTACGGACGTGTCACATGTCACCTTTACAATGGTGACATCTGTCACTCCCTGACTCGTCCACCTATCTTCCCACGTCAGCGCCAATTGTACCATGATACGTCAGTTGTATGGTCGTATGACCTGTACAGTCAGCTGCCATGTGGCACTGTACGGACTGTACAGTCATCAATTTTTTGCATGTTTGGAAAAATGAACAGATCGTGATATCTAGAGAATACGACGTTCGTTTGAGCCCGTTCAAGTTGGGTTGAGTTCATATCGACGAGTTCTACAGACATGTATGTTTTGAAGACGCTCTGATCAATTTTATTTTTAGGCCTTCTTGGACCCATTTTGGTCCCGAGATCCAATTCTGGATCAATCGTGCCCAACGGTACGCCATTCAAGCTGCATAGAAATACATTCACCAGACGCCTCCGGAAACTTGGGATGTTTCGGATGCCTTTGAAGAGGAAACCAGACAATTAAGGGTAAGAGTTCAGGACAGTGAGGTCGATGCAAAAATGTTGGTGTGGATTCCAGATGTCGATTCAACCAAGGAAAGGGACACAAAGTATTACCACATCATCAACTAGGGAAAGGGACATGAAGTATTACCACGTCATCAACCTCTATTGGCATACAAAAATGCTTATGGGTCGTGCCATGACAAAAAAACAAGCGGTGTTCAATGCCTTTTCTATGTAACTCGAATATATTCAACTTCACATAAAAGCACTTGACAGGAAAATGAACATTGCGGCAGAACGAATAATGGGTGTAAGATTAGAGATAATGAAGACCAACATCAAGTGCTCGGGTACAATGTCCCTCCTTCTGATTAACTCATGTATCTTTGCTTATATGTTTTTTGGTTATCTATTTATAGTAGGTCGCATGTTAAACCTTTATTATCTATCAGACAGACTGTAACTATGGAAAATAACATATTTTTTAATCAGTTGTGGGTTTTAAACCCAAGGAAAACTATGTTATGCTACTAGTCTAGTTTCTCAAGAAGCAAGACAACAATAGAACCTCTGTAATTTTTTCCATTTTTCTCTTTAATACAATATAGTGCAAATAGCTTATAATAAAAACAACACAATTAACCAAAGCAACCATTGCTTAGAGTAACAACACCATAAAACCATACAACTAAAGTAGGAGATTCTAAGGCTTAAGAATCACAAACCATGCACCCAATAAACATTTCCCCAATTTACAAGAGCAATTCCATATTTGCAATTACAAGAGTAATTTTTTCCATTTTTCTCTTTAATATAATAGTGCATATAGCTTATAAAAAAACAACACCAATAACCAAACCAACCATTGCTCAGAGTAACAACACCATAAAACAATACTATTAAAGTAGGAGATTCTAAGGCTTAAGAATCACAAACCATGTACCAAATAAACATTTCCTCAATTTACAAGAGCAATTCCATATCAATTGAGACGAGGAATGTCCAACGATTCTGCATTCGAATTCTGGAGACCAGCTAGACCTGAAATATACAGAGCAAGCAAAGAGATGAGAAGACCAACTACCAACTTGAAAACCAAAGCAAATTCTGGGTGGAGGCTGACCATGTAGAGCTTCTCAGAATCCTTTGACCATGTAGAGGGCCAATGTTCCATTATCCCACCTTTCCTAGGACAAATTAAACCTCTGCATTCAAATTCAATATTTTCTTTTTCTTTTTAACTCAATAATTTTTTATTTTTTATTTTTTATCATCCAAATTAATAATTTACTTTTTCTTTTTAAATAAATAATTTTTTTTTTTTTTTTTAATCTTCCAATTTAATAATTTATGAATAAACAATATTTATATTTGTTCTCTTCTTTTTTTTTTCAAATAAACAATTTTAAATAAATAATATATAACTCATCAATAATTAACTTACTAAAAACAAATATGTCAAAAAACCAAAAACCTAAACCATAATACACATGATAATAATGGTTCCTTAACCATAAGAATTACGTCCAATTAACTATAATACTTTTATATATATACAAACTTCTAAACTATCCCTTCTTAATGTAACGTCTTTTTTGTTCTCTTGGGCAAGAAAGGTAACTGAGGAGTATAATTCATGTTCATACATATAATAATTAATAATTAATTGAAAATTATATATTTTTGTATTTTTTATATTTATATTTATATTTATATTAACCCTAAAAATTACGTCCAATTAACTATAATACTTTTTTATATATACAAACTTCTAAACTATCTCTTCTTAATGTAACGTCTTTTTTGTTCTATTGGGCAAGAAAGGTAACTGAGGAGTATAATTCATGTTCATACATATAATAATTAATTGAAAATTATATATTTTTGTATTTTTTATATTTATATTTATATTTATTATGTTGTAAATGATTTCCATGAAGAGAAAATGATTCAAATGTTCTTTATTAAATGTAAATTTTTTTTTTTTATTTTTTTTGGAATTGTTTTATTTAAATATTTTATTTATTTTTTAATGATTTTGAAAATACTTAATTATATTTTTTTAATTTATCTTTTAAAAAATAAAGTATAAATATTTTTTCATTATCATTAGATTTTATTTAGTCCCAAAACATATATAATATTAAACATTAAATTTTACTATTTAAAATGTGGAAAAAATATTTTAAATTAAGTGATAAAGTTTTTTGTTTTTTTTTTTGAAGTTGTATTTTCTTCAATCATCA
>JZKD02S1631413.1:90413-100881 GCA_000966675.3 Picea glauca | reverse complement strand
TTCAATGGTTATTATTCATACTAAATTAAATAATATAATATTATACTCCAACTTCATTATTTTTCACATTATGTGAGGGTTATTATTCATACTAAATTAAATAATATGATATTATACTCCAACTTCATTATTTTTCACATTGAAATGTTAATCGCATAAACATAAATGTATTTAACATAACAAAAACATTTTTCAAATATTTATATTAGTTTAATAATTCAAATTAATGTATTTAACCTAACAAAAACATTTTTCAAATATTTATATTAGTTTAATAATTTAAATTTTTAAAACCCCTTCATTTATTTTTGTCAACATAGACATTTTCTATAGAATTCACACGAATAATATTTATAATTTCTTAACATATATCCAATATTTCATATTAATGGAAAAATCAACGACTTTAATTTCTAATAGAGCTCGCCTTTACCAATATTTTTACTCTTTACATTTCATGGCCTAAATGAAAGTGAAAACCACTAGAAAAAATCACCTTTCTCGCAAGATATCATCATTTGGTCGATGCAATCTCTCATATTATGAAAGTGTCACTAGATATATGACTTTATCAATCCGATCTCTCATATTATGGGAGTGTCATCTCATATAATTACGTTGATGATGATATTTGATCCGAGGGACAGAATTTTAGACTTGAAATCGTAACATTGTTGCGCAAACCACATAATCTTACTATCCTAACATATTCTCATGTGTGGCGAGGGTCCATTTCGAATGACGTTATTTGAAAAGGCCGCATAGTGCGAAATAAAATTCCGTGACTTCACATTATTATGAAAAAACATTTATCGTAGTGTGGGCCAGGGCATAAAATGTTGAAGTCTAAAACTAACATATATTATTATTGTTAGGTGATGAAATGCAAGCGAGGTTTTGACTCACGGATTATTAATCATAGTGTCGGTTGGGTATTAATTGTTGAAATATAAAGTTTATATATTATTATTATTATTTTCATAACATGTTTTGTAATTATATCATAGTAAAATAACAATAAAATATAAAAAAAAAAATTATTTATAAAATATTAAAATAAATATTCTCATCACGTTAAATCAAAAGCAAAAAAACATGAACTTAAAATATCTTCATCCTAACTTGAAAGTGAGTAAACCATTTCCGTGAAAGAAAGAAATTCAAAGAATAATTAAAAAAATTAAAACTTCATCAAAATACGAAAATAAAGTAAACTATTTTCAATATTATATTTTTATAATCTAATAAAAATAAATAAATAATAATCAATATGATTGGTGTTGTTTAATTTTTTAAAATATAAAAACTTCGAATTCATAAAATAATAGTTGAAATTATCGAGGAAGGAATCCTTTATTTGGTACTACTATAACCAAACGACGACCTTGTTCGTGATATAGGTCAAATAAAAGAAAAGTGTTACTATGACAATCGACTTTCTTGAAATATAACCCGTTAGTTGATATTGTTGTTTTCAAGTAGGCGGAGACAACCAAGGTTGTACGCAAAAAAGTTACGAGAGTTTTAAATGATATGAATATTTATTTTAATATTATATGAAATTAATATTTTTTAACTCTCTTATGTGAAGTTATTGGTTTGAAACTCTGGATTAGTTTTGTGTGTCGCATCTAGAGTTATAAAAGTGATCGACTAATTGTTGATTTCTCAATAAAAAAATATTAAACAAATAGAAATGGTAAAAATTATTTATTATTTAACAAAATAAATAGAAGAAGATTTTGATTAGGGACTTGGGATCCTACTAACAATAAAGTAAAAGTAATGGTAGCTTATCAAGTCATGCAATCATTCAAGAAGTGAGGAGTGATAAAGCAATATTAGTTGGTAATTAGGGATCCCTACTAACAATTAAGTAAAAGTAACGTAAACACTTTGAGGTCCTTTGGGGGCATGCAGCTTCTCATTTAGATCATTTTATGGTTATTGTTGAGAGTTTATCCTTGTTTTGGCTCTCATTATGCACCATGTGTGTTGGTTGATTAAGAATCATTGCAGATGTAAAAGAGATTATACATTAATATCATTTAGAGCGAATTTTCTATTAGAAAAGTTGTGCAATTGCTCCAGAAGCAAGGACTCATAAAAGCAATATTAGTTGGTAATTTAATATCAACAGATAGATTTCTACTTCAACAATCAATTTCTCGAAACCTTTGCCTTTCATGACTTGTTCACCGAATCTCGACAATGGTAACGGAATTTTAAGCAATTAACCTTTATCATATATTGTGAAGCCAAAGTCATGAGTAGCCAACATAAGCAGAGATAACATATTAAGCATAAGTATGATTAAAGGGCATGTAAAAATAAAAAGGCTCTATATATCATATCTCTTTCTTGACATGTACTCTTATCAAAGTTTCTAATGGATATTAAACCTAGGTGTTGCATCATTAATCACTACTAGGATTGGAACTTAAGGTATTCAAACACCTTCAATTCTTAATGTACTCAACTACGAATGTTCAACCTATTCAAGGGTTTAATGGATTAACCATGCTCTGCGTGTGGTTTAGTGGTTTTAGTTGCTTTGGATGTTTCCCTAGGATCTATAATCATTTTTTCCATCCTCACCCCTACAATTGACCACATAAGTGGGAGCTTGGGGAAAGACATCTACCACTATTCTTCAAATTTGATGGGGGCTCGTCTCAATCGTTAAAGGTAAGTTCACTAGAGGATACTTGGTTTGGAACCCTCTCAATTTTGGTGCAGGATTGTTCCAAGCGCTTGATGGTAGTTATCGCATGGTCCTTGGAGGACTCAAGGCTTGGAATTCTTCAATCTGAATTGTAATGGCTCGTCACAGAGGTGATGAGTGTGTTACATGTGAGTTGGCTTAGGTTCAAAGAACTGTTAGGAGGTGTGAGCATGGGATTGTAGAGTCTTAGTAATTGGCCATGCCCTTAGACCTATAGTGGCATCATTGACATGAGGAGTGGGAGGGGAAACTATGAATGACAATCCAAGAATGAGACAGGTTTTCCATTGAGATTGCTCTAAGACCTATATGCGGAAATGAAGGCTTTTGTGCAAATCCAAATAAGCAAATTCCTAGAGCTAGATTTGAAATTGGACTCAGTGGTTTCGAGGGTGACACACATCTTTGAGTTTTTCAACCTTCTACAAGAGGTATTTTAGTCACATTTCAGCCTCCTTCTCAGTTAGAATATTTTTCAAGCATGGACACTATAGATGATGTAATGTCCCCATTTTTGGGTTCCCTTGTTCTGTAGTTCGAGATGACTTCCGAGGCTTGTGTCAGACTAGAAAGAAGGGTGAGATTATGTTATTGGTAAGCTCGGAGGATTTGGAAGAGTTATATGAGACCCAACCAAGTCCATTTACCATGTTTCATCATCGGGATCACTTCTGCACAGTTCGTTCTTGGTTATGTGGAATTCTGATGATTCCCGTAATTTGGGGGTATTATTGAGCATAATCTAATTAAATTCACTAAAGGTGTTATTTGGATCATATTATTTGAGGGCACACCTTAGTGTAATAGCTCGTTGGAACTAGGATGAAAATCTCTAAAGCTTGGGATGATGGGAAAGGGACTTCCGACGTCTGGAAATGGCTTAAAAGCCAATTAATCACTTTCTCAAATTAAAAAGGGGTTAAAAGGATTATAAAGAACTTTAAGTGAAAATTAAAAGGGGAACAAGGGTCATGTTTGATAAGTCAAAGAGGAAAGATCTACATGGGAAAAAGGGGCATCAAAGAACTATAAAAGGAGGGGTAGCACTACACTTTCCTCATTATGTTTTGGATTGATATCTTGTTTGGATTGCTCTTATGAGCCAAGGTTTTCGTTGGGGTTTTGGAAAAACCCTTCCATTGTGGTTTGGTTTAGGTGGTGCAACATCCACCCTAGCTAGACAAGAAAGAGGAGATCCACCTGGGATCTTCACTTGGGCTTCATATTTGTGGTTCTACTTCAGCATAGAGGCATAGCGATTTGGAGAGAGGGTTCGTGGAGCCTTCTTGAGTTTGGCGGCATCATCTTTGTAGGATCGTGGGGGTTTGAGGAGGTCGCAAGTCATCTTAGCAGGCCGTGAGGATTTGTGGGGGTTCATTGGCACTTAGTAGAATCGTTGGAGTTTATTGGAGGGTCTGATCCCTTTGATTTACATGTGTGCGAGGCTAGGAGGAGTCGCAAAGGCATCTTGAGGGACCAATTCACCTTTTTGCAAAAACCGTGAGGGTTTGGAAACGGGTCAAGTGCCCACTCTTGGCAGTTGGAGGTTCGATCTCCCTTGAAGAGGTCGATATTGATTTATGGAGGGAGCGTGAGGCATTAGAGAGGCCCTTGGAGTTGGATGACAACATCTTGGAGAGGGTTTTTCTGTAGATTGGAGGAGGATGCATCACCTATTGAGAAAGTCGTGGCATTATTCCAATTTTTGGTTTGCATATTGGATGTTTTCATTCATGTATTGTCGCTATCGTAGCAACCATTAGATATTTGTATTGTTGTGATTGGGGTTTCATCCATAATAAAAATGCCCATGTTGTTTCTTCTATTTCATGTGTACATAAGTTACATACAATATGTTTGAAAAAAATCTTTTAATAGAATGTATGCAAACTGTTTGTAGAAAATTCTCAACCAAATTATAACATGAAAACATATGTAATACAAATTATTTGACAAAAACACACAACCAAAAACAACATAATTACACAGAGGAACATAATATCCCAACCTAATGCACTTTGGGATATTACGCAAGAATGTTCAACTCTATCCAAATTTAGAAACAAAAGCCACTAACACATAAACTTTCCCTAACGACCAATATATCTAGAACACACTATGAAGAGTTATAATAAGAGGTCCAAGTGACATAAAACACCCTTTATGGTCTTGAATTTTAATTTGTTATGTATGTAACGTATTATCAAATTAATTTACTTTTGGGTTAGTTTGTCTAACATCATGATATACTATTAATAATTTGAATAAATAATAATTAAATCTCTTTAAACAAGAACAACAAATTTTACTCTTGGAAAATGGTTTCCCTATTTTTAAGTATGATAACCATATATATATATATAATGGACTTGAAAACAAGTGTAGATTAGTAGATCTTTGGTTGTGGGATATGAAAAAACACCTCTTTGATACTCTTGTCACTATGGTTATCTTATACAGATGTGAGGTTTGGGGAAGTAGTATCTCTAGAGAATCTTGGAGAAAGATAGAGCAGATCCAAAAGAATTTTATAACTTATAATCTCAAAATTAAAGGCCTTACACCTTATCCTATCCTCCTCGTCGAAGCAATATGTTTCCCTATTGAGTACATGACCATGATTAAGTACTTAGTGTACAAGAACAAGATACACAACTTGGACAACAAGAGACTCCCCAAAATTGCTTCAAACTTCAACCAAAACCACCAGTAGCTCAAGCAAGGATGGAATCAAGATGTCAAGCCTTGGCTAAATCATTGGGGAATACAAGAAGACGTCATTTTGTAGAATATCGATAATATTAAAAATATTATTACATCTATATTTAAAGAAAATTTTTGGTGCGATAAAAACTTAGAAGATAAAAGAAAGCTAAGATACTGGAAGGAGGTGTTTAGCCCTAATTTAGAAGATAAAAAATATCTCTTAGTTCCAACTAATGCAAAGAAGAAAATCAACATTGCTAAGATACAAACCAACTCCCATGAGCTACATAGTGAAACTATGCATTGGACAATTCCCAAAACACAGTGAGATGCAAGAATCTGTCATCTTTATGACACTAAGAGGGTTGATGATCCAAATGGATATTGGTGGCCACCCACCTTTTCTAACTGGCTCAAAACAATTTTTTGACAATTTTGGCAATTTACTATTTTTAGCAGTTTTCACTTCCGGAGCTGTTTTGAGGCCCTAAATGATGTTTTTTTGGGAAAACAGGTTTGCAATATGGAAGCTCCTTCATTATTGTGCCTAAAATGAATCTCCTCGATGATACCTTTCCAACAAGATTTCATACACCTAAAATGGAGATCGTATGCAAAAGTTACGACCCCGGGAAGTTGATGTACTAACTTACCCAAACAGGGCCCACATGACTTTTGGCGCTTCATCTCCTAGGGTTAGGTTTTTGGATGTCTAGGGTTTTTGACATTCTAGCTTATTGTAAAAAGGCCTTCAGAGCCTCATTGTAATGATCTTCTTGCGAATGAGCACAGCTGTCACATCTATTCTCATAGATAAGCCGCCACCATTCCAGCAAGCTTGTTTCCGCTACATTTATAGTTTTTAGCTTATTTCGTTATTGAATAGAAAACCAATTTTACTGTATCTCTGTTATTTTGTGTTAAGCACCTATTAATAATCTGTATTCATTTCGTTATGCTCATAAAATCCGGATCAGTTGAAGATGAAAACATTTTCTCCTAGAATGCCATATATATAGCTAAATTAGATCACAATTTCGAAATATCTATCACAACACTGACCTTCTCAACCTTTTAAGTCATCAAAATTATAGTGATCTTCAAATACTTCTCTTAATATTTTTTTAGTACATCAATAAGATACTAAAAAAATCTAATAAATCTCTTACTTTAAAACCGATTCTAGTTTCAATGGGGTTAATCATCATTAAACTTTAATTTTTTACATCTCCACACAAAAATTGATTCCAAATTACCTTCGAAAATAAATAACTCCGCAAGAAAGATGATTCCAAAGTACGTTTGAAAATAAAAATTTGGAAATAACTTCACACTGAGAAAGGTGAAAAACGTGTTATGTTATTTATTTAATGCAAAATTTTCAAATAAAATGAAAGTCCCATTGCGTATATGTGGGTCGAACGAAGGTTATTAATCCTTTATTGTTAACCAAACTCACAAAGTTCTTGTTTATATATTTTGCTTGCAACAAGAGCGGATTTTAAGGCATTTGTCACGGATGTTAGGTGAGCAAGTGATAATTAGAAAAAATGGATAGACGTATGGGCAACTTCAAGAGATAATTCTAAGTGGGTCGGTTCAAGTGAGAATTCTAGTGGGTAGGTGACCTCATTTGGAAAGTCAAAAGACGATATCATAACGATTCCACTTAGTTCAAGTTTTTAAAGGTTCCTTGACACGTAAGCTTGTTCTAACTGATTTCGACAAAATCCGAATATCGTCGATCCATCGCTTTTAACCCAACTACTCCTTTTGAGAAGTTTGAGTGGAGGTAGAAATCATAACAACAATCAATAGTGTTTTTCTTCCGTAATTAGTAGAAATTCTAAAAGATTCCCATCGCAATGTAAGCTTATGCTTTTGTTGTCCTCTCCTACTTGATTTTGAAGGGAGGCCACTCATTAAACCTCCTTAAAGTATACTTCACACAAATATCTACAAATGTAGAGTTTGCTTTTTACCTACATATGCTTCCTTTTTACCTACATATGCTTGTAAGTGTAGGGGTTTGCCTTCTATCTAAGGCATAGAACGGCAAGTGGGTTTTTACCTTTATACATAGCTTCCTTGCCGTGAAATGTTTTAAAAGTTAGTTTAGTTAGTTGAACAATATATTACTCTGTTTATAAATTTGATAGTTTTTTTGAATTATTGTGAATGGTAAGTTAAGTAAAGTAGCCTTCCAAATTTAGCAAAAAAAAAAAAAAAATTAACATATAGTTATCTTCATTTAAATACATGAGAGAAAACTCTTAAATACAGACACTTTAATATTTTTCCACATTCTAAGGGTGACGAGAGTGGGTGGAAGTCTTTTTTATCTCAAGAGGAACGAGATGGATCATTATGCTTGGGGTCTTCGACATGGATCTAACAATCTAGCAGAGGCTTATTTTTTTTGGTGCAGACTACACTTAGCCAAAATGTGAGGAATTAAAACTCTAATGGTTTTTGGAGATTATATGCTCATTATTCGAGATATAAAATTCAACTTAAATCTAGGGGGCATCAATTAAAAAATGTGGTGGTTCAAATCAAATATTATGTTCAACAATTTGCTCGCATCTTCATTTACCACATTCAAAGGACCTTGAATGGGGAAGTTGATGTCCAAGCTAAGCTCGCAACATCAATGCAACAAGGCAATTGGTGAAAATGGAGAGATTTCCACTCTTCCCCTCCCTTAATTAATTAATGACAGGTCATTTCAACATGGATAGGTGTGCGACTATTGGACACTTGTCATGGCAGACCATACGGGTGTGTATTGCTTTAAGAGTGTGGAGGGTCAACAGGCACATGCGAGCTTGTCGACATTTACTCACAACCATGATCGCGATGGAAGATAAACCTGTGTTGGAAGATATGGGGGATGCATTTGGGATTTCTTGCAATGGGATTCGAGGTCGGTGTCTTGCAGTCTGGGTAAGCATGAGTGGCTCTACCCCGATGGTCTAGTGGAGGGGGACTCTTTGCGATCTATTTGCACTCGAGGAAGGAACTCTGAGGTGGTTCCAGAGTGTTGTAATGGTTGCAGGGGGATGTGGGTCCTTCGTCTTTGTTTGGCATCTTGTTGCGTCTTTGTGCAGATGCAATGAAGGAGTGTGGGAAGTCTGGTGGCCTATGCCTGGTAGGAGTCTGGTTTTATTTATTGTTGTGGAGGTGAATTTCCTCTTTGCGTCTGGGACAATAGTGAGGGAAGAAATGGTGGGCGAAGATGTGAGGGAAAATAAGTGTATTTTGCAGTGACATGAAGAGATTGGGAAAGTGAATAGTAGCACTATTCAAGCTCTCACCACGAAAGTTCTCGAACTTGAGCAAGTAAGCAATTCTCATTTTGGAAATGTATCTAGTCTTCTTCTTAGCTTCAACAATCATTTGGACTCTATAGAGGTAGAATGCAGTAGAATGAGGGCTCTTTTCATAGCTCAGCATGTGGAAAATCTATCGTTGGCTTCGAACAACAATGGTACACAGAGCTTAGTGCAAGGAGGGGAGGCAGAGGCAGAAACTGGACATTAAATCCCCATGGAAATAGAAGATGGAGTCAACTAACAAGCTATAGAGGAGCGAAAAGACCAGAGCAGTGCCAAAGGTTAACCAATATGGATGTATTATCATGTTGTATGCATATTAGGTCAATTTATTCGACAATATGCTAGCAAAATACCTGAAACGATAGGCTAATGGGCCCTTTTTTGTTTAAAATTAGCTATATAGAACTATATAGTGTTGAAGATCTCATGGAAAAATTTTGTAATCATTGTTGCATCTGCATACCATGTTTTATTTATATAATGAAAAAATCTTCAATTTGAATTAAAATATAACAAAATTCCACATTCAAATGTTATTTAAAACAATTAAAATTTACTAATCATTTTTTAATGTTTAGTAAACATATCTTATATGCATGTCCATATACACACTAAGTCTTAAATCTCTTTCCCATCCTAGCAATATATATATATATATATATATCTCAAATTTATATCTAAAAAAATGTTATTTTCAATATTTATAAAATTGTATTGAGTGATGTAAAATATAAAAAAATATATATATATTTTATTTTAATTATGATAATGATGTTTATGGTTTCCCGAGAACAACAAAGTTTATAAAACAAATAAAAGTAATCTAACTTAAATATATTATATTGTCATTTGTATATTTGAACATTGTGAAAATAATTTATAAAAATACAAAAGACATTGTTAATTAGGTTTACCTTGGGTGGTTTGGAGGAATGATTGCTATTCTCCCCACCTAAATTCAATTCTTTCAAGTAACAAGTTGAATTCATAATAAATATATTATTATAATAACTTTAAGCCATGTTATTATCATGAATCCCCTTTATATTACAAATTCAGTAATTCACTCATCTCGAAATTTTAATACTGCAATTCGTCATTTTATGTGTCTTCACCACAAGCCGTATGTTATGTTCCCGTCGGGAAACATTTTGTGCACAATCCATCGTCTTTTTTGATGGTATTTATATTTTCTTAACCGGTCTGCAATATTTGTTGTATAAGTATGTTTATGCAATCCTTTTAGATTTGCCGCTTCTTGCCCCTACCAACGTCTTTGAGTCCTTTATTCTTCCACTTCATGGCCTACCAAAAGTGAAAATCACTGAGAGAATGACCTTTTTCCCAAGATATCAGCATTTCAACAAAAATCCATTCGACCATGTTATTTAAGGGCATCTAGGATATTCTCATATATTATATTAACATTGATGATAATATTCTCTTGGATTGACAAAACAATCCAATTTTAGAGTTGATATCACAACTTTGTCTCGCATAATCTTACAGCTTTGACATTTTAAAATTCCGGCGACGGTCCATTTTCAATGCCTCATTATTTGAAAGTGCCACAAAGTGTAAAATAAATTTAGTGTAATTATTACATAGTATTTATCAAATAACATTCATTAGAATGAGGGGGAGGGCACATCCTTTCATAAATATTCAAGTATAAAGCTTTTTATCACACAAAAGTATA
>JZKD02S1631413.1:26570-44253 GCA_000966675.3 Picea glauca | reverse complement strand
AGAAATTTTCTCCAAAACTATTTCTTTAACAAAAATTTAATAAAAGGTTCATAAAATTACTCCATGACCAAATTTGTAACTTTACTCTTATTCATAAAATGCTAGATGCAAGATTAAAATATATCTCCTTCCTATTAAAGTGGATATGTATATTGTTTAGTGTATTAAGAATAAGGGGTGAAGTGTTAAAGGTAAACATTTGTATCATGTTAGAAATTTTCATACTTTTTTTCTTTGGTATATAATTTTGTTTGACCCACTTCTATATCCATGATAATGTTTTTGGAGACCTTAAGGTGGTAAGTGTGATGGGAGTTGTTGTTTTTGAAGGATATAGAGAAACCAAGTTTGCATGGGGCATTGATGAAGCCATTAATAATGAGGCTAAGCAATGGCAATTTGTAAGAATTAAAAATTATTGTTGAGATAACAAGGAATACCATAACAACCATTGGAGACTCATCCTTAATCATCAACTCCATGATAAAAAAAAATGAGGGCAATGCATTACTAACCTAGTGGAATTTCAAGCGACTCAATCTTACATCTAACATTTAAAGCAATGGAAGTTGGAGATCGAATTCTCAATTGCTCGGTTTAAAGGAAAAGAGGAAGAATTAGAAGTTACAACAAATGTATTGGAAGAGTTGGTAGTGTGTTTATCAACGTTCTTGAATTTCTCAAATGAACTCTTGGTCCTTCAGTATCATCAAGCTCCTGAACTTCTGGTGGATACAATAAAACACCTTATTTTGTAAACAAGAGGGAATATCGATATTATTGGCACATAAATGTGTTTGTATACAAAGGCAAGGTATCAAGATGAGGAGACTCATACTAGAGCCTTCACTTTGACTTATGTGGAAAAAGGATAATATTGTTTTCAAACTGAAAAATATATCATTGTCCAGACTTTATCGAGCCTCTAGTATTGACTACTTAAAAAATATGTTATGAAAATAATATTAAGTGATGTTTGGCCCATGGCCTTGATCTTTTGCTTATACAAGAAAAAGATAGTAATTTTGACAGTTTGGCCTAAGGCCTCTAGACCCATAACTAGAAATAATCATAACATAAATTCTCGGTGGCCTAGTCATATGTATCTCCAAAGGGATGGGATGGATGGGTCTACACCCAAAGGCTTCTCCTTTCCCTTCTAAGTGTCATCCTACTCTAAAACTACTTTCGAACCTTGGCGGCCTAAAAATAAAAGTGGTAATTGTCATTAATATTTTTTAGCTCATCTCATATTTCTTGCAGAACCCTATTGTTGACCTCCTCCTTTTCATCTACCTGCCTTGCTTTCATCTCTTTAGTCTACCAATATATATCTAAGGTGATAGAAAATGTGTTATTACAACTCCAAGAGAAGCTTGTGTCTAGTATAATGTTGACAAGCTTTGCATCAATTTTTGTAACATCCCTAGTTTTAATCCTCTTGAATTAGAATGCAATTGTATAAATGTGATTTAGACTGGTGAGTCAATGTGTTGGGGCAAAGAGATCGTATTGGTTTAATATGGCTAGGGGCCAAATGGTATATTATGTGCATTGAAATAATTAGACAAAATAGTAATCGTTGGTTGTGATACAAAAGGGATGAAGAACGATGGGGGGTTATGATTCCACAAGAGAGGGGGGAGGGCAAGGGGGAGATTACTCATGGGTATTAATCCAACCCACATTCATGAATTATTATTATTATTATTGTGTAAATATTATATTTGTTGTTGAGTGTTCCTAAAGCCAACCATCAAACTCATGTAAGAGGGTGGGTGTGAGGAGTCACATCCCATAGTTATTGGAAAGCATGACATAAATAAAATAACTCGAAGAGAGCTTTCCAATGAGCTAAATTGTTCACAAAACAGAGCTCGTATGAGAAAGTTACAGCCAAAACAGTAAGGGTAAAATTTTGGCGCCAGATTACTTCTAGAGGGCATAACTCCTAGCTCGGAAGTTCGTTTGAGGCCTAAGAGAAGTCGATGAAAAGATTATGAACCATAGAAAAAAGCAATGGAGACAAATTTAGGATCTGGGTATGTAAAAATGTGCAGGTAGAGAAAGAAGACACTTGTAGCATACATGGATAAATTGGGTAAAACAACCTAAACTTTTTTGGACCATAACTTTCAGCTCAGAGCTTAGAATTCAGAAAACAAATAGTCATTGGAAAAGTATTGAGGAGTACAAGAAACATGTCAACCTAGAAATTTGATTTCAGCACTAAAATGTTTCTAGAAATTAATAAAGAGATTTATGTCGTGGTAAATGAGTGGAGAATTGCAGCATGTGAATGTTATAGCTTTTCGCTCAAAACTCGGATTGAGGCATGAATATAGTCATTGAAGAGATGGTTCAGTGAGGAATGCATCTAAGGAATCAAATTTTTTATTTGGTGCATTGTGTCGATAAATTGGGATAAAGAATGACTTGTGGCATTAATTGGCAAAATTTATATGCTATGCATAACTCTCACAGAAATGGTTGCTTGCATGTGGTGCAGAATTAGAGGTATAACTAGATATATTCAAGCCTAGGATTGAATATCAGAGTAATGGAGACATGGAAGAGCTTGTAGAAATTGGTTAAGGCAATAAAGAGCTACAAGACAAGTAATGGAAAGTGGAAATGGATTCCAAGAACCGTGTAATTACTCAATGTGAAGATTTTTTCAAATAGTGTCAAAGTTTGGAGAAACCTTCTAAGACAAGAGAGCTAAGTGCCAAAGGTGATTGCTAGATAAGGAAGAGTATTGAAACTCATTGGAGTTCCTATGCATAAGTGTAGAAGCACATTTGAAGTGAAATAGTTTGGCAAAGTAAGAGGAGGTTGAGCTTATTAACAAGGAATTTATTAATAAGCAGAGGAACACTCTAGCAGAGAGTATTGTGTGAAGGATTGCTAGTAGGAGAATAAGATTCCACCAATAAGAATTGTGTGGGTTTGTTCTGGATTGATCCTCGGGTCCATTAGACAAGGAAGCAGGTCAAGCTTGTATAATCGACTAAAGCATCAAAGAGTTGCAAAAGGAAAGTGTGGGGTTGCAGAGCAGGTGATGCAAGGTTGAAAAATTTCTAAGGAAGAGTAGAAGAATATTAGCATTCATATACTATAGAATTTGAATGGTTTGCAAAGGGAAAATCAATAGAGATTCTCACATAAAGCATAGAGCCAGTAGGTGAAGAGTATTATTGCATGTATAAGGAGTTAAGGAGGACTCCATAGCCTTGAAGGTAGAAATATAGTGAACGCTACAAAGCTTGCTACAAGAGAAGGAAAAAGGATATCACGAGATGAGGTGTGACTCATGGAGTTGATGAGTCATGTCTATGTGAAAGTATGGGAATGCATGAAAAATAAATTGTTGGGTATGATTTAACAACTTTTGTCTAAAAGTACCTCAAAGCAAGAAAGGTGTATCTATTATCAGAGTGTGCAGCAAAAGCAGGGTACAGGTGCAAATGGAGGATGTGTAGCATTCCATTTGGAGTAGAGTCGTCTTGAGTGGCCAAGTAGTGCTTCACAATGAATCACTCAACGAAGTATTTAAAATTGAGCAAAGCCATGGATGACAAAGAGTATTAGAAAGATTACATAAAAGAAATATTTCAAAATGTTGAAATCCCAATCAACAATAATGGTATTTCAAGAACAGTTCAGTCAAAAAAAATGGGAAGTGGTTAATTAGATTGCAGTGTTGATATTCAACTGGAGTAGTGCATTTTACAACACTATGAATATTGAGAATTATAGCCAAAATATGTTGGGACATGTTTTCTCTGCATGAAGGAAGTAGTTGTGAAATGGCAACACTAGTGGATCTAGTAGCTGGAAATGCAGAATGGCCAAGTGGGGGCTTGACTAGAGGGCTTAGAATAGGGGCCAATGTTGCATAGTTGAGAAAAATGGTAGTGCACATGGGCAATGAGGTTCTACAGGAATTCAAGTACAACCAACTAAAACAACAACCAAATAATTAAATTAAATCTGAAATAAATATGCATTGGAGTGCATGATATAATAAAGATAGAATGTTTGTACATAATGTAGACATGATAAGATTACTGCTTAATGTGTATTGATGTGCATTGATGCATGTGGGCATGCTTGAACATGCATATGGCATGAGTATAGACTAAAAGTAGTATGTTGATATATATATATATATATATGAAATGATGATGCTATGATGTTGAATAAAACTAATG
Organism: Picea glauca; assembly: GCA_000966675.3. Taxonomy (NCBI): domain Eukaryota; kingdom Viridiplantae; phylum Streptophyta; class Pinopsida; order Pinales; family Pinaceae; genus Picea; species Picea glauca. The sequence continues at coordinate 40,039 of JZKD02S1631413.1, read as the reverse complement.
ATGAATTGTGTATCCAGGAAAAATGATTATAGCAAGATGATATTATTGTTTATGGTATCCATCCATCTAAAAAGCAATGAGAATGGTGGGAATGTTGATCAAGAGGTTGGTTAAGGGAGCTCAAGAGCTTCTACCAAGCACCAACTTATCAAGTAGAATCAAGTAAATTGATAGCAACCATGAAAGTATGCAATTGGGGCTGATTATATTGCATAAAATGATGAAGGGAATTGAGGTAAGAATTGCCTCAATTAAGTTCTCAATATTTGAATCGATGTAAAGGCAAGAGGCCTTGAGTAGGAAAATATTATTCTCTCCATGAATGCATTTATATGAGGAATTAATTGCAAGTTGTGTTATGTTGGTTATGAGATCATAAACAAGACAAGACATGAGACATACTCTTGTGGTAGCATTGAATGCCACAAGTATATGCTATTTCGAAGTCAATGTAAGGATGCATTGGGTAAATGTGGCCATAAGCATTGGCACATTGGTAATGTTTGACTGCATTGTGAAAAGTTTGGATGCTCGCAATGTATATGTGAGGAATAATGGTTACATTCCATTTAATATGAATAATAGTTGGAAGTGGAGAAATTTTTTAGATTAATATAATTCTAAAAATCACTCCATGGACTAAATACATATGTTGCGGTGGATGATAGTCTCGTTCTAGATAATATGATTAATGGTTGGATCCCATTTTAAAAAAAGAAAGTGGATAATGGATGAAAATGATTGAATTGCTAGCAAATTACAATTCTAAGATCATTTCATGAACTGCTGGAAATATGCTTGAGTGCTAACAATCTTGTTTCGCTGCAAGAAAGTTGAGAAATTGTAGGAAGATCGGTCTTGGATGTGGCAGTGATGTAAGCCCATAAAGAAGACCAATATTTATAGTTGCAAGAGCCAAACATAATGAGCAAAAACTCATGCATGGAAACTTTATTTACATGTATAGAAATAAAATTGAGAAGTTAATGATTGCAAATTGTTATAATATGCTAACAATATGTTTGGCTAAATTAAAGTAAAAACAAATGCAGGAAGAATGGTCTTGGACATGGAAATGGTGTAAGCCCATAATGAAGACCGATGCATGTTGTTGCAAGAGCCAAATGTCCTAAGAAGAAATCTTGTGATTGGGAATCTTAGTCTCCTATGTGTAAAACAGACTTGGAAATTAATATGTAAAATTGCTATGATGATATCTCATGATGATTGTATGTGTGTAATACATATGAGATGATGGATATTAAATCTAGAAAGCTTGGAAAGGACGCTACTACTATGACACTGGAACCCTATGATTGCCACAAGTTACAATTTTTCGAGTGAAGAACCCAGTAGTGAATTGGTGCTTCCCTTGTGCAAGAACACCTTGGAAAATGATGGATCGCTCGAGGGACTGTGAAGCAGTGAAGGGGATGCCTGAGCCTGGAGGGTGAGAATGGAAAGGGGGAGAGAACTCAATAATGTATATGACATGGTGGTTGGAATAATAAGGGTGTGTCAGGAAAAGAACAACGAGGTAAATTCTCATTGTGGCTACTCGTGAGATAGAGCAACAATCATATGAATAAGTGATTGCAATCACTAAGTTAATTATGCTAAAAAATGGGTTGATTTTTGTTCAGTGCATTTTAAGTTTTCCCTTGTTAACTATTGNATATTTGTTGTTGAGTGTTCCTAAAGTCAACCATCAAACTCATGTAAGAGGGTGGGTGTGAGGAGTCACATCCCATAGTTATTGGAAAGCATGAAATAAATAAAATAACTCGAAGCGACCTTTCCAATGAGCTAAATTGTTCACAAAACAGAGCTCGTATGAGATAGTTACAGCCAAAACAGTAAGGGTAAAATTTTGGCGCCAGACTACTTCTAGACGCCATAACTCCTAGCTCGGAAGTTCGTCTGAGGCCTAAGAGAAGTCGATGAAAAGATTATGAACCATAGAAAAAAGCGATGGAGACAAATTTAAGATTTGGGTATGTAAAAATGTGCAGGTAGAGAAAGAAGACACTTGTAGCATACATGGATAAATTGGGTAAAACAACCTAAACTTCTCTGGACCATAACTTTCAGCTCAGAGCTTAGAATTCAGAAAACAAATAGTCATTGGAAAGGTATTGAGGAGTAAAAGAAACATGTCAACCCAGAAATTTGATTTCAGCACTAAAATGTTTCTAGAAATTAATAAAGAGATTTATGTCGTGGTAAATGAGTGGAGAATTGCAGCATGTGAATGTTGTAGCTTTTCGCTCAAAACTCGGATTGAGGCATGAATATAGTCATTGAAGAGATGGTTCAGTGAGGAATGCATCTAAGGAATCAAATTTTTTATTTGGTGCATTGTGTCCATAAATTGGGATAAAGAATGACTTGTGGCATTAATTGGCAAAATTTATATGCTATGCATAACTCTAACATAAATGGTTGCTTGCATGTGGTGCAGAATTAGAGGTATAACTAGATATATTCAAGCCTAGGATTGAATATCAGAGTAATGGAGACATGGAAGAGCTTGTAGAAATTGGTTAAGGCAATAAAGAGCTACAAGACAAGTAATGGAAAGTGGAAATGGATTCCAAGAACCGTGTAATTACTCAATGTGAAGATTTTTTCAAATAGTGTCAAAGTTTGGAGAAACCTTCTAAGACAAGAGAGCTAAGTGCCAAAGGTGATTGCTAGATAAGGAAGAGTATTGAAACTCATTGGAGTTCCTATGCATAAGTGTAGAAGCACATTTGAAGTGAAATAGTTTGGCAAAGTAAGAGGAGGTTGAGCTTATTAACAAGGAATTTATTAATAAGCAGAGGAACACTCTAGCAGAGAGTATTGTGTGAAGGATTGCTAGTAGGAGAATAAGATTCCACCAATAAGAATTGTGTGGGTTTGTTCTGGATTGATCCTCGGGTCCATTAGACAAGGAAGCAGGTCAAGCTTGTATAATCGACTAAAGCATCAAAGAGTTGCAAAAGGAAAGTGTGGGGTTGCAGAGCAGGTGATGCAAGGTTGAAAAATTTCTAAGGAAGAGTAGAAGAATATTAGCATTCATATACTATAGAATTTGAATGGTTTGCAAAGGGAAAATCAATAGAGATTCTCACATAAAGCATAGAGCCAGTAGGTGAAGAGTATTATTGCATGTATAAGGAGTTAAGGAGGACTCCATAGCCTTGAAGGTAGAAATATAGTGAACGCTACAAAGCTTGCTACAAGAGAAGGAAAAAGGATATCACGAGATGAGGTGTGACTCATGGAGTTGATGAGTCATGTCTATGTGAAAGTATGGGAATGCATGAAAAATAAATTGTTGGGTATGATTTAACAACTTTTGTCTAAAAGTACCTCAAAGCAAGAAAGGTGTATCTATTATCAGAGTGTGCAGCAAAAGCAGGGTACAGGTGCAAATGGAGGATGTGTAGCATTCCATTTGGAGTAGAGTCGTCTTGAGTGGCCAAGTAGTGCTTCACAATGAATCACTCAACGAAGTATTTAAAATTGAGCAAAGCCATGGATGACAAAGAGTATTAGAAAGATTACATAAAAGAAATATTTCAAAATGTTGAAATCCCAATCAACAATAATGGTATTTCAAGAACAGTTCAGTCAAAAAAAATGGGAAGTGGTTAATTAGATTGCAGTGTTGATATTCAACTGGAGTAGTGCATTTTACAACACTATGAATATTGAGAATTATAGCCAAAATATGTTGGGACATGTTTTCTCTGCATGAAGGAAGTAGTTGTGAAATGGCAACACTAGTGGATCTAGTAGCTGGAAATGCAGAATGGCCAAGTGGGGGCTTGACTAGAGGGCTTAGAATAGGGGCCAATGTTGCATAGTTGAGAAAAATGGTAGTGCACATGGGCAATGAGGTTCTACAGGAATTCAAGTACAACCAACTAAAACAACAACCAAATAATTAAATTAAATCTGAAATAAATATGCATTGGAGTGCATGATATAATAAAGATAGAATGTTTGTACATAATGTAGACATGATAAGATTACTGCTTAATGTGTATTGATGTGCATTGATGCATGTGGGCATGCTTGAACATGCATATGGCATGAGTATAGACTAAAAGTAGTATGTTGATATATATATATATATATATGAAATGATGATGCTATGATGTTGAATAAAACTAATGATGAATTGTGTATCCAGGAAAAATGATTATAGCAAGATGATATTATTGTTTATGGTATCCATCCATCTAAAAAGCAATGAGAATGGTGGGAATGTTGATCAAGAGGTTGGTTAAGGGAGCTCAAGAGCTTCTACCAAGCACCAACTTATCAAGTAGAATCAAGTAAATTGATAGCAACCATGAAAGTATGCAATTGGGGCTGATTATATTGCATAAAATGATGAAGGGAATTGAGGTAAGAATTGCCTCAATTAAGTTCTCAATATTTGAATCGATGTAAAGGCAAGAGGCCTTGAGTAGGAAAATATTATTCTCTCCATGAATGCATTTATATGAGGAATTAATTGCAAGTTGTGTTATGTTGGTTATGAGATCATAAACAAGACAAGACATGAGACATACTCTTGTGGTAGCATTGAATGCCACAAGTATATGCTATTTCGAAGTCAATGTAAGGATGCATTGGGTAAATGTGGCCATAAGCATTGGCACATTGGTAATGTTTGACTGCATTGTGAAAAGTTTGGATGCTCGCAATGTATATGTGAGGAATAATGGTTACATTCCATTTAATATGAATAATAGTTGGAAGTGGAGAAATTTTTTAGATTAATATAATTCTAAAAATCACTCCATGGACTAAATACATATGTTGCGGTGGATGATAGTCTCGTTCTAGATAATATGATTAATGGTTGGATCCCATTTTAAAAAAAGAAAGTGGATAATGGATGAAAATGATTGAATTGCTAGCAAATTACAATTCTAAGATCATTTCATGAACTGCTGGAAATATGCTTGAGTGCTAACAATCTTGTTTCGCTGCAAGAAAGTTGAGAAATTGTAGGAAGATCGGTCTTGGATGTGGCAGTGATGTAAGCCCATAAAGAAGACCAATATTTATAGTTGCAAGAGCCAAACATAATGAGCAAAAACTCATGCATGGAAACTTTATTTACATGTATAGAAATAAAATTGAGAAGTTAATGATTGCAAATTGTTATAATATGCTAACAATATGTTTGGCTAAATTAAAGTAAAAACAAATGCAGGAAGAATGGTCTTGGACATGGAAATGGTGTAAGCCCATAATGAAGACCGATGCATGTTGTTGCAAGAGCCAAATGTCCTAAGAAGAAATCTTGTGATTGGGAATCTTAGTCTCCTATGTGTAAAACAGACTTGGAAATTAATATGTAAAATTGCTATGATGATATCTCATGATGATTGTATGTGTGTAATACATATGAGATGATGGATATTAAATCTAGAAAGCTTGGAAAGGACGCTACTACTATGACACTGGAACCCTATGATTGCCACAAGTTACAATTTTTCGAGTGAAGAACCCAGTAGTGAATTGGTGCTTCCCTTGTGCAAGAACACCTTGGAAAATGATGGATCGCTCGAGGGACTGTGAAGCAGTGAAGGGGATGCCTGAGCCTGGAGGGTGAGAATGGAAAGGGGGAGAGAACTCAATAATGTATATGACATGGTGGTTGGAATAATAAGGGTGTGTCAGGAAAAGAACAACGAGGTAAATTCTCATTGTGGCTACTCGTGAGATAGAGCAACAATCATATGAATAAGTGATTGCAATCACTAAGTTAATTATGCTAAAAAATGGGTTGATTTTTGTTCAGTGCATTTTAAGTTTTCCCTTGTTAACTATTGATTGTTGTGCCTAAGTGACGTCTTTCCTTTTGTGTTTTTATGGGACTAAATCGTTTGGTGTGTCTATTAAGTCACCGCTATGTATGGTTAAGTTGATTGTGTTATGTTTTGATTGTTATAGTATGTTGCATGAGATTGCACGTCATGATTGTGTATTTTATTTCCACCAGAGTTGTGTTAATAAATTGTGCAGGAGGCAATTGCAACTATTTGATATTTGGAGATTCCATAATCATCGTTGGAGTTCCTGGAGCCACAACTCATAGAATTCATGTCTAACCTTGTACTGGAACCCTAGAAGGGAAGTGGTATAGCTTGAAGGACTGCAATACATAGAAGGGGTACACTTTCTTGGGTTGTGCAGGTTGAGGGAATGAGAGTTTGTTAGTTGGAATTGATGTGGGAATCAATTAAATATAAAATATATTGCAATTGGAGTTCTCAGAGCCACAACTCTAAGACTTCTTGTTCAACCTTGTATTTGAACCCTGGAAGGGAAGTGGTACATCCTAAAGGACTACAATGTAGAGAAGAGGTGCACTTCCTTAGGTTGTGTGGGTTGAGGGGAATGAGAGTTGTTGGTTGGAATTGATGTGGGAACCGACATAGCGTGAAGAGTATTGCAGCTAACACCCCTATTTACCCCAACTTGTAATTAATCATTAATTAGGATTTACGTGATGTGGCATGGGAACAATGTAAATGTATTATTGTTTAATTTCCAAATAATTGGTTGTGGGGGTGAAGCCTTGAAAGTACTAGCCATGATATCACTAGAGAAAAGAATGTGAACACGATAAAAGAACAATTAATAAGAAATGGACCGGTGGTTGAACCCTCAACCACCCCCATGAATGGAAGCATGGTCTAGCTGTAGAAGGTCAGCCCAAAGTACCACAGGGTCCTACAGACCCAGAACAGACTCGGGGTCTCCTTCTGGCAGAAGGAACAAGATAGGAGGGATGTGTGTGGAAGGCATGCAAGAGGATATGAAGAGAAGAGTGGAGAATGCGAGAGGATCCCCCCCCCAAACTAATAACGAGTCAAAGGCCACGAGCTTGATGCAGAGAAAGCCTCTGATAAACATCGTCGATGTTCGTGACAGAGAGGAAGATATTTGAGAGTATGTTGAGAATGAGACCCGAGTAGAAGGTCGTGAGCTTGATGCCAAGGAAGCATCTGATAAACCTCGCAGAAGATCTGAAAGAGAAAGGATTGATGAGAATTGGCATAAATTCCTCGGTGATATCATGGCTTGGCACGGGGGTGGCCAGAGCGCTAAGAATGAATGCCTCTGAGCCTATGGTTGGGTGGAAGGATGAACACCTACAGTCAGTTAGTTGGCTACAACTTGTAATAGATAAGTATTCTCATATCATGTGTATTTAAGCGGTAAATATGAATTAAAGTTGGATATTATTTGAATGTTGCAGGGACGTGCATGTTTGCTTAATGGTTATATTGTATCCATTCAATTCTGCCTAATTGTGTATTTAAGAAAATAACGAATTCTATGGCTTGTACATGTAAATGCCTGAGCCCTGTGGTGGCTCAAGTTAAAATCAAATAACTGTGAATTTGTTGACCTTGGGAATAGTCCCATGTGTGCATGCCAACACTTCCAGTCGTTCTGAAGGAAGGATTCTATTAAGCTCAGGAGAGGTAGTGCATGTATGCATAGAGTCTCTGTGAGACGGGCAGAGACCGAGAACCCCCTTAAGTTCTAGAGTTGATAAATGGGCACAAGGGGTGCGCAAAAGGTTTCTCTAAGTGTTAAGTTCAGGAGAAATAGCGCAAAATACCTAAGTACTTAAGGAGCTGACAAAGCTCAGGAAGGATAGCGAGATTTAAGCCCCAAAAGGAGAGATCCTTTTGTTTGGAAGATGAATGGATGAGATTATTCGGGAAAAGCCAAAGTTCTTCACGATCGTCGAATCTGGACAAGGAACGCGAGCGTTAACCCTTAGAGCCCTTCGGACTTCGCGGGTCTGGCGAATTGAACATATTTTTTATACGAGAGGTGAATTCCCCGAATTTAATCTGGGTCGTAGATTTGAGGATGCCTCGGGAACTATCACGACCGATGAATCTACGATATAGTCAGCCCGTCGTTGACCACTTCGAGAGGACAAAGAGTTGGTAACACCAAAACCCCCGAAGTCCCAAAGTTAACGTGGACCGTGGATCTAAGGATCCTTCGAGATCCCTCACCGCTATTCGATCATGGGGACGTGTGTAATTATGTCAAGATCAAGTGGGGGCCCATATGTCGAGTGACGACGTTGCTAATTGTCCCTCTCGGAGTGGCACACACTGGGACCCAAGGGACCCTTGAACATAAGTTACGAGTTGTAGATATATGGGATAACATAGACACCCTCGAACCGTCAGATTGAGGCTGTGGTCAGCCCGCCGCTGATCGACTTCGGGAGAAAAGAGGAGTGCGTTAAATAAGAACTCCTGAAGGATGGAGAGACAGAGTTCATATGATTCGTCTGTAAGCTAAGGACAAGTGTCAACAGATCTTCCACTTCGGAAGATAGCCACTTCAGAGGAAAGTGGGATCACACGAGTTAAGAACTCCCGAAGCCCGAACTGCCGAAATAGATCATGACCTTCAATCTAAGAGAGGCATGTGTCAACAAATCGTGGAGTCTAGAAGTGAGAACTCTAGAGGAAAGGAAGTGGAGTGTTGACCAGAAGTCGTCCAAAGCTACAAGGGTAAGGAATCATCCTAACCGTCCATTGTTAGAACATGTGGGGGTTGGAGATTTACTCTGAGTGAAAGTCACTCCAAAGGAATTAAAAAATAAAGGTATGAGAACCCCCAAAGGCCGGAGAGTCGAATTTCATCAAAACTGTTCATTGGAATAGGAAACATGGTGTGAGATCTATTACTTCGGAGGATTGGTACTCCGGAAGAAAGAACGCGGAGGAGCATTGAGTGCAAGTCACCCAAAGCGGGGCAAAGGACGGATATCAATCATTGATCAGGAAAACACATGGTGCTCGATCTGTAACTCTGGGTATGGAGTACTTCAGAGGAAAAAGGTTTGAGAGTGTTCGAAACTCCTGAACGTCGAAGTCCCGAAGTAGATCACAGTCATCGATCACGAGGGACGTGTGGCGCTCGCTTTGTAACTCTGGGTACGAAGTCATTCGGAGGGAAAAGGCTTGAGAGTGTTTGAAACTCTCGAACGTTGAAGTCCCGAAGTAGATCACAGTCATCGATCACGGGGGACGTGTGGCACTCGATCTGTAACGCTAGGTACGAAGTACTTTGGGGAGAAAAGAATTTGGAGCATTCGAAACTCCCAAACGCCGAAGTCCCAGAGTGAATCAGAGCCGTCAAAATCTCTGAGGACACACGATATCAGTTTGTGAACTTCAAAGATTTGCAACTCCGGAAGATTCGCACAGTAGTTGTTTTGGCGCATGTTGCCTTGGCGTCGGGTCATATCCCGCGGTCAGATGCAAGTATAGATGGATGGAAGAACCCGAGGAGCTCGAGAGAGGATATCTTCCAGCTTTGATCTCAGTTCGGAGCATGGAGACCATGGCTAGAGAGTTCTGGAAGAGCAAAATGGAATAGAGACCCCGAATGGGGGTTTTGATTCTCTTAAGAAGAACGAATTTTTGATGCTCCACCATGGGTGTGTTACAAATTGGTATCAGAGCACGCAACAACACTTGGCCTGCTTGGGCTCATGCATGAGTCATATGAAAATATTTTTGGAGAACTTTAAGGGGTAACACCCTATCTTACCGCATTCCTAAGAGGCTTAGAAAACCTCTACTGAAGAGAGGAATGAGATCCTTTATTGTTGATAGATGTTTTGGAAATTGGCAATGTATGTTGCTAATGTTCCCAAATAAAGAAGTTGACTTCACTGTGCAATTGTACACGTTGTTGTAAAGTCATAAGATTCGGTTACCAAGGCTAAGGTGAGCCTGTGGAGAATATTACCACCAAATATAAATCATCTGCATAAGTTCCTTGAGTAGAAGGATGCAGATTTGAAATACAGTTGGGATTTTATCCCAACGATATTGAATCATGCTAGTCCGTGACAAAGGGAGCCTAGCATTTCTTGGGAAATGAAAGTCGATCCTACAGGAATGTGATTATGCTGAAGAACACTAATATTTAAACTAAAATAGAAATGTGAATGGATGAAAAGGATCTGTAGCAGTAATGATTACTGCTTTAATGAAGGGTTAAACCTAGTATATGTGTATAACCCCTCACGATCAAAGGAATGAGTGTGGTGACCATCCCCTGAAAAGGGAGAGCATGCACAACTCTTGAGTTTCAAAGTGAACCGAGAAATGAATTTTGGTTTATGGGTACGAGAATTGTTGGACAGGGTTTTTCCAATCAAGCTGATAAACGGAGCTGTAGAAATATAGAGTGATTGAGTGAGAAATCACAACAGCCTCCCTTGCTTGGTGGATAGGAAAATAATGTGCCAGAGTTCTTATGGGAGGAGGAGAGTGGCCTCCGTCCCTGGCTGTGCTGAACATAAGTAAGAATTCTAGGTGTAATGGTCAAGACCGATCTTGACCTAAAGATACTCTGGATTTCTAAACTAGGATACTTAGTAAGTAACATAATCCGAAATTGCATTTGGGATCTAAGGAAATAGTACAAAGAGTATTAGACATTAAATTGTTAAAATTAAGATAAAATAGTTGACTAAATGTTGATCCTGAATGTGGTAAGGAAAGTGTTGGGGCACTTCTAGAAGCCCAATGGGTCATATTGACATCCAGTGGTGGATGGTATCCATATAGATATAGTTGGAAGCTAAATTGGTTGATTTTGTTACCTTGGGCATGGTTACAATTGCACATATTGTATTTATAAGTTTGGTAATGTTCCAGGGAGATTGAGGCAAGAGTGTTTCCTTGCTAGTTTTTATCGTATAAAAAGGGAACATAGTTATGACAATGTCTAATTCAAATTCCATGTGGATGTCGTGTGAATGACTGCAAGATCTCAACTGAGATGGAAACTTAGTGTTGAGTATCCCTGTGAGGCTTGTCATAAGGATGGAAGCAATATCCTTGGAGGAGGATCTGGAAGTCTGAGATGCCCATGTGCATGCATGACATGAAAAGGGTGCAAGCAATGAGCTTGCATGATGCATGTTGAGTTACGTTTGTGAGTGTTTACGCTTGAGTGCATGTATTTAATGTATTGTGAAGATTCTTGATATGAATCCTAATAGTAATACCAGTTATGTATGAATGATATTAAATATGAAAGAGTAAATGAGCAAGGATTGTCTTTGTCAAGATAAGAGACAAATGATTATGCCTTAAGGATCACATAAGAATGAGTTTGAACATTCATAAGTTGATTAATTTTAGAATAGAGATGTATGTAAACTGTGAAATATACCCATGGCAGCTACACACAGACTTTGAATATGCATATGGTTAAGTACATCATGGATGTAAGTTAACAAAACCAGAATACCTATGGATACATAATTTGCACGACAAAGATGGATGTTTATATTCCTTATGGAATATTTGGTAAACAACTAAAGCTAACTCAAGGACGAGGCCATCACAAATAGTGATGGACATGCAATAAGGAAGTGGCATGCCGAGGGAGTTCCCTGTGGAAGAACTGTGTGAAAAATTTGTCACGAGGACATAGTCACAACCTTAACAACTATTGAGAATTAAGCAGTGAGATACAAGCTTATATATATATATATATAAGAATCCTGGATTACATTTGAAAGCATCATGTAATAAATAGAAGACTAATGAATCAATAAATGAGTATGTTTGATTGAATGGGCTTGGTTGAATCCATGTTAAGAAAAGACAATGAGGCCTTTAGAGGTAACTCAACTAGGATGAAAATTCCCAGGCGGTGTAGAAAGAATTGGAAGAAGGGGAGAGCCCTCAATTATTTTCTTGTTGAGTATTATGTTTTCTCTAGGATGAGAGAGATGGTACGCAGATGAAAGTAAATGTTTTGGCACCATAGTGATGATGGTCGTATGGTTGTAGAAACAATCAAGATTTGTTTGTGTTGCACTCATGAAAACATTAAGGATAATGTGGTGAAGTGCATAAAGATGTGCTAGGACATGTCTGAAAATGTTTTATTGTCTTAACGTTATGCACGAAAATTTTGAAGGGTAGTTGTATGCCTCAGATACCCAAGTAGAGTATGATTCAGAAAGAAAACCTTGATCGAATCAAGTTAATCAATAACCTAACAAAGGAGATGAATGTGAGTCGTTCATCGGAGGGGAGACCGATCGCAGTCGTCAAATCGAATTCACTCTCCACTGGAGTTAATGGATCAAACACCAATCGTTCGATTAAATCGACGGTCGGGGATCATTGCGGAGCATGAAGGTGAAATTAACGGACGTGCTAGTTCACAACCCACAATCAACCAACGTCATTGATCTCATCGGGGTGGAAGATCAACGACCACGATTAGATAGATTCGGGCGAACACTTCCTAGATTGGGCCCCGCAATCACTGTGCGATCTATGAACAAAGATCGATGTTTGGGCATAATTGCACAGCACGAAGATGAAATTAACAGACGTGCTAGTACACGGACCGCAATCAACTAATGTCGTTGATATCGTCGGGGCGGAGAATCAATGGCCACGATTAAAATACTCGGGCAAGAACTTTTCAGATTGCGGAGATTGAACTCTCCGATAAAGAGCGAGCATATTGGGATTCTGCAATCTCTGTGAACCCTCGATTTGTGAACGATCGGTGGGAGAACCTGGAAGGAACCCACGCGTTAATGTCACCTAAAACGTGTAATGTGATTGGGTTTTGTGGTTGAATTTAGCACATCAAAGCTCTGTATCAACCTAAATTCTCGGTCAAACACTTATGTGTTGGCATTATTATTATCCGAAAATCATGTTATTAAAATTGATCGAGGGCTAAGATCGATGACCCACGATCATTATGGAAATTACATATGCACATGAGTTAACATCGAGACATGTGTTAGAATATAGAAGATGGTGTGCTCATTTTACCATTGACGATACCTTCATCACCCAACCATAGGCCGAAGCCTCCCTCCGAGCACCTTAACCTTGACTGAGAATTCCTCCGGAAGCAAACCCTAGGCTAGATAGCCAAACAAAGAGTAGCGCATCAATCCCCAAGGATAGTGCATCACAAAAAGATGATTAGATAGTCCAAACCCTAGCCAAGAGATATTCAAGCCAAAACTGAGATCTTGTTGCTGCTGCAGCTGCACTAGCTCTTCCTCCAAACCTGCGCACAAGATTGCAACTGCAGTGCGCACCAAACTGCAGAACTGCAATTCTGAGATGTTGCAAATGAGAACTGGCGCCCTATATTTATAGTAATCCAGCCAGTTTTGTTGCGGCCGACTTCTCCTTCTCGGTATGTGTCTGTTCAGTATATTATTATTATTTCTGGTTGACTTCTTCTCTTGGAGGCTAATAACCTAATATAAATTATCTTCTTGAGCCGACAAGGCTTTTAGGGTTCTTAGCCAACTCATTAGGGTTTCTCTTGCTTCCCGGAGTCTTCTATTCTCGTCAGGTTCACACGTGGGGGTAAATACCTCCCGCAACTACCATAATATTAACACTCCC
>JZKD02S1631402.1:23623-45457 GCA_000966675.3 Picea glauca | reverse complement strand
AAGAAATGAAATAAATATAAAAAGGAATGTGGAAGCATAGAAATGAATCTAGTCTAGTCTAACTAAAGAAGTTTCCTAAATGAAACACAACTAAGTTTTAGAAAGATGTTGGTCATTAAAAAGGAAATAGAGGGAATACAGGGACAACTAGGAGTGCTTTTAGGATGGGTGAGGGAAATTGACATTTAATTAAATTAAATAAGTGATTTTTTGGTGCAACCAAGGGAACGTGTGACGAGTGTATGGGGGAGAGTATTTCCTAATTGATTTTTAATAAAATGAATTAAATGTGCAAATGGAAAGTGGTCACTAAGAAAAATTCTATAAAAGTAATGGCTGAGAAGAGGAATGGATCATGACTGATCTGCGTAAATTTATGCTGCCAAAATTGATTTGACTGGTTTTTATTGTGAGATTTGGGATACCCAGCTCGAAAAAGAGAGTGGTAGCTCGACCTTGCGAGGCGAGCTGAGAGCTATATTTTTCTCTGGTTTTGTGTGCATGGCCCCTTTGCGGCTCAAGGGGATAAGGGGGAAGAAGAGTACCCCTAGCGTTGGTTGTGAGGTATGAGTGACGTCTTCATGGTTAGAAAGTGGGGACATGGACGGAGCGCAAGCACAGAAGAACGTCTTCGACATCATCGCCTTCGGTTATGATATTCCTCACTGAATTTTGTAATTGTAATAAGTTAAATTGTATTATGGTTTTAGAAATTTTCTAATCCATAAGGTGTTCCTGATATGGCATGGATTAAATGTTTTTTATTTTCTTTTTGTAAATCTAGTGATGTAAGGAAGGGAGATCAAGTCTTGAAAATAATGGTTCCTTCACTTAGACCTAGAACTTCCTTGGAATTTATGTTCATATGCTATTTCTACTTAGAATATTTACCTTACCTTGCCTCCGCAAGATCGAATCTATTTATAATATGTATTTTCCCTTACAACGATAAGTCTCTGTGTTTTTCCTTGTGCCTTCACCCAACTTCCTTCATCTTGAAGTTTCCAAGTACTGATCTAGTTCTGCCTGCATTTATGCACTCATCACTCCGGGAAATTATAATGGCAGAAGTGTTCTCAGACACATACTTTTATTAAATAGGAAAAAAAATCACATATGAGAATTTGCAAGAGTTTACATCTGAACACCTCATCACTCTTGCAATGAGCTATATATAAACTAAATGTCCTAACAAACTCTAGTTATGGATCACTTATTAAATAAACAAGTGTCCATTTACAATAAATGCTATCTTAACAATATTCTAACTATACTAATAATTTAGAGCCTAAGATATGACACCTTTCTAGAGTCATATCTTTTACAACAATACTCTATTTCTAAATGTCTCCATTTATTAATCAAATATTCTAGATTATTAATTTAATATTCTAAATTAATAATTATTTTATTCTAACTTTTTAAACTATGATATTTGTATTTTGGATCATCTAACATTCCCTCCTATGATCCAAAGATACATTACAACATAAACCAAGTTCATCCTTGAAATTAGTAAATTTTATTCTGCCAAGAGGTTTCGTGAAAATGTCAAAGATTTGATCTTCTAAAGGACAATAAATTGGCTTGATGACATCCTTTGCAATGAGTGATCTGATATGATGATACTTGGTGTCCACATGCTTTTTATTTGAATGAAAAATGAGATTCTTCGAAAGATTAATGTCTGACTAGTTGTCGATGAATAATGATGTAGATTCTGTTTGAGAAATGCCCAAGTCCTACAAAAAATTGCGTAACCAAACAATTTCACATGTTGCTTCCGATGCTGAGATGTATTCTGCTTCTACTGTAGAAGTGGCCACTGTAGCTTGTTTCTTACAACTCCAAGACAATGTTGTTGAACCCATGTTCATTAAATAACCCGATGTTGATGCTCGATCATCAATACTTTTGTCAAAGTAGGCATCTGAAAAACCACCAAGTACAAAATTTTTAGTCTTTTTGTAAAGAAGACCAAAATCTTTTGTTCCTTGGATATATCGAAGAACTCTTTTAGTTGCATTCCAGTGGTTGTCCCGTGGTTGCTGCATAAAGTGTGAAAGAATACTGACTGCATAAGATAGATCCAGTGAAGTGTTTGTCAAATAAATCAAGCTACCAATCAACTCTCTATAAGTAGTGTTATCTACCATTTCCCCCACTTCAAATTTTGAAAGTTTCAAGTGTTGTTCCATAGGGGTAAGAGATGGTTTGCAATCCTGCATTCCAAATCATTGAAGAATTTCTGCTGCATACTTACTTTGAGAAATGAAAATATGATGTGGATGTTGAAATACTTCAATTCCAAGATAGTAGTGAAGTAGTCCCAAATTAGTCATCTTAAAACCTGCATGTAACCCATTTTTCACCTGTGCAGTATGATCATCATTGTTTCCTGTAATGATCAAATCATCTACATACATAACAAGAATCACCAGATATGGACCCCGTTGACAAATATACAAAGTATCATTAGATTCACTTCGTTGAAAGCCAACTTTCCGAAGGTATTCATCCATTTTGTTATACCAAGCTCGAGGAGCTTTCTTTAACCCATATAAAGCCTTAATTAATTTGCAGACTTTATGTTCCTACCCTTCAATTTGAAAACTTGGTGGTTGTTGCATATATACATCTTCATGTAAGTATTCGTTGAGAAAATCACTTTTTACATCCATTTGATGAACTTTCCAACCTTTATGAGTGGCCAATGCAAGTGTTAATTGGATGGTATTCCATTTAGTTTTAGGAGAAAAAGTTTCCTCATAATCAATGCCTTCATGTTGCGCAAAACCTTTAGCCACAAGTCTTGCTTTATACTTGTCAATTTCTCCATGTTGGTTGTATTTAATTCTGTAAACCCATTTGCATCCGATGGGTTTAACACTTGTAGGACAATCAACAAGTTTCCAAGTGTTGTTATCAATTACTGCTTGATACTCTTCAATCATAGCATGTTGCCATTCTTTATGTTTTACTTCTTCTTTGTATGTGGAAGTTTCAGTAAAATCATTTGCTATCAAGGCAAAATTTCCTTCACTATTGTGTGATCCCCTTGTTCGTGTTTTATTCTGCTCATCAGGCCTTACATCTTTCAAAAGTTGAACTGCCCATTTTGGTAGTTGATGTTCACTTGTTTGGGGATCTGAATTTCCATTTTTGTAAATTGGATTAATGTAAACTGATGTTCGTCGATCAATTAAAGATGTTGGAGGTGGAGAATCATTGTCAGATGAACTGTCGCTGCTAGGAGATTCTGATGAACTGCTGGAAGACCCAAATGATGTTGTTGATGTAAATGGACTGGATGTATCATCTTTAGATGAAGGAAAATCAAGTTCATACCAATTATGTGAATTTGGTTGACTTTGCATTTTTCCTTTTCTTTGATTGCCTTTAGTTTCTAACTTTTGAAGAAGACTTTCTATTTCTTCAGCACTCTTACTTTCAATTTCATAAAAAATTACATCCCTTCTTACAATAAATTTTCCATTGGACGAAAGTCGGTACCCTTTCTTCTCATTAGAATACCCAATCATGTGCATTTCAAGCATCTTGAGTCAAGCTTAGTTCATTTTTCTTTCGGAACTAAGGCATAACATACTGATCCAAAAAATCTAAGATGTTTAACTTGAGGTTTGAAACCAAACCATGCTTCATAAGGTGTGATTCCGTCCAAAGAAGCAATTGGAGATATGTTCCTTAAGTAGATAGCTTTATGGATTGATTCTACCCAATATGTAGAACTTAACTTTTTAAAGGTTAACATGGATCTTTCCATTCCTAAAAAGGTGCGATTCATTCTTTCTACGACTCCATGTTGCTGAGGAGTGTAGAAATTTGTAAGATGTATTCTTATCCCATTGTCTGTGCAATAAGTTTTGAATTCATTAGAAGTGACATCCCCTCCATTATCTGCCCTGAGAGTGTCGATATTTTCTTTAACTTCGTTTTCAACAAGTTGACGAAAAATCTTAAAATTTTCAAATGCTTCTGACTTTTTCTTCAAGAAGTAAACTGAATTCATTCTACTGAAATCACCAATAAAGAGTAAAAAATATTTGCAACCACCAAAAGAAGTTTGTAGTGGTCCAAAAACATCACTGTGAACTAGTTGCAACCGCCTATTTGCACGCCATGAACTTGTTGGAAAACTCTCTCGACTTTGTTTTCCATAAATGCAAGCTTCACATTTTGTATTTTCTTTTTGAAAGTTGGAAATCCCTTAACCATCCCTTGTTTTTGCAATTGAGAGAGACTTTCAAAGTTGAGATGTCCATATCTCACATGCCACAATATTATGGGCAAAATACCTGTGCTTACTACTCCTACAAAGTCAGAATGCCTTGGAATAACTATCCCTTTCATCCTTAATAGTTTTCCATCTTCATAACCTGTCATCACTGTTTTCATATTATGTTTGACTGAATTAATCTTAACTAAGCCATCTTCCATAATCACCTAATGTCCTGCTTGTCGAATCATGACTAAAGACAACAAATACTTTTTAAAGGTTGGTACATAACATACATTTGAAATCATTCTTTCTCTAATATCAGGTAAATAAAATTTAACTACACCTTTTCCATAAGGAGTATGCTTGCTATTATCTGCAAGAAAGATAGAATTAAGATGGAATTCTTGAAAATTCCAAAAGAAGTCACGTCTGAAAGTCATGTGTTGAGATACTCTTGAATCTAAAATCCAATCATCTTCATAATCACTTTGAAAATTGGTGGAAATCTGTAATACTGAAGATGAGGTAAAGACATATTCTGAACCATCATCATCTCAATCATTTGCAAACTGTGTTGTGTTTTGATGAAACTTGGAAATTTTATCAATGGAAGTTTGACAATCTTCTACATAATGACCAACTTTGTTACATCTTCTACAAACAATTTGACTTAAATATCTTCCTCTGCCTGAATTCTGTCCTCTGCGTCTATTTTGACCTCTGTTTGGAGTTTGTCCTCTGCCTTGAAAATAACCTCTTCATTGACTATTTCCTCTTCCTTGAAAAAACCCTCTGCCTTGACTGTTTCCTATGCCTTGAAAATTGATCTTGTCTGAAAAATTGTTTTCTCTACTTTGGCTTCAACCACAACCTTGTACAAAATGTCCTCTTCCTCTGCTTCTAGAACTGTCAGTTGAAGATTTACTTGTGTTGGCTTCTGTGAAAAAAACATCTTCCCCAACTTGCTTTTTCTTTCCAAAAGTTTTGTTGTGTTGAGATATCATTTCACTTAGCTCATCAAAGGTAAGCTTGTCTAACTTTCCAGTTACTTGTAAATTTTCCAAAAAATGTGTACATGAAGAAGGCAATCCAACAATTAAAATTGTGGTCATGAAACTATCATCTACTGCTTGAAAACCAACATGTAGTATTTCCTGCTTAATGTTCTTAAGTCTGGAAATATATTCATGTACATCACCTCCTTCAGTTAATTTCTGTTGGAGCAACTTTAATTGAATATCAACTTTCTTTGATTCAGGCTGAGTATCAAATAGATCCTTAAAAAATTTCAAAGCAGACCATGCATCAATAGTATTTTCAATATGGACATACATCTCATTATTAACTGAAGATTTGATGAGTGCTAATGCTTTGGCATTTTTAATTTCCCATTTTGCTAATGTGGCTGCATCTGTAGGTTTATTTGGCTTAGTATATTCATTACATATATCACGCCAAAGTTCATTATGAATGAGAGTGCTTTCAATGAGACGTTTCCATGTCTTGTATGATTTTGTTCCTTCAAGTTTATTGGAGTTAGAGAACAAATTAATTAAATTCAACATTGTTGAATCTTTGCACAAAAAAGAATCAAGCAAAAAATATCAAGATGAGCAACACACCACATGCATCACACAAAAAACGATCTATCGGGACTTGGCCTTGACCTTCGTATAGTCATTGAAGCAGGAGAAAAATGACTGAGGTTTGCACTTGGCTCTAGTCAAATTCTAGGTAACTTTCAAAATTTTACTCCTTACAATGCTCTTGCAAATTACCCCCCCTCAAAGTAAAATTAATTTGAGTTACAAAAAATTTTGTTACCTCCCCCCAAAAAAAATCACTGCATAAAGAAGGATTGATTACAATATATCCAAAATCTCACCATAAGAGATAGTAGCCAATTTACTTTGTCTTGATAATGGACACGAATCATTTGATATACCTGTTCTTATCTTTGGAGGCTAATAAATATGACATGAATCATTTTATATACTTGAGGTGTATGGCCCAACTAGTATCGATTAATATATATTCATTGAGCATTGCCTGTAAACCTACAGTTATAAAACTACAATTATATAACCAGGTCTACTCCAGAGAATTACAATTGTATCAACAAAATTACCACATTCAAGTATGGATGAATCAAAGACGGTTGTGATATTCTATTTGCGTTTTTATTTTATTTTAACTGCACTCTGCGTTTTATCAGCACCAAGGTTCACTATGTTTCCATCCACCATAACATTTGCACTGAAGTTATCAAAAAATGGTTGGTACACAACCAGTCATATACCTCAATAATTACGCACAGTCTGACACCAATTGATGTGAAAATTGTTGATGTTGTGAAAGATAAATATTTAGATTAGAAATAAGAACTCAGAAGTCATTCAGATCGAAAATTGCTTGAGAATATAGATCCATTGAGTTGGGGAGATGAGGTACCACTGTTGGAGTTGTGTTTATGCTCTGATAAACTCTGACCATAGAGAGAGGCGTTAGAGAATGTATCACCACCAAAATGCAATGAAGTGTATCCAAGGGTCAATACTTGCCGAACCGAACCACTGGAGGACTATGATTTGTTTGGTAAAAGAGATTGTGTGTGAGTGTAGGCTACAATAGGCATTAAGCAACAGATCTGAATACCACTAAAAATGGAAGCACGATCTAGGCACAATGGCCATCTGAATGTGGAACTGAGGATAATAGAGAAGCACGATTTGCATCACCTCCTTTTCTAAGTGAAGGCCATGTGCAATATTTGGCTAAGATCTGATATCAAACAAGCACTACCATATCTCAAAGATTTATGATCAAAACGCTGCCATGTTCTCATAAAATGACTCAATCACTATGTCCCCAATTAAATGTCATGGTCATCATTTTACAGCGTGCGCACAAAACATAAGTTTTTTTTTCATTTTTTGAAAAACGAGATTTGAACCAGTAATTCAACAATTAAATTGCAGAAGACAAAAAATTTATTTTCCCTTTAAAAAAAATTAACAATTAACAGACCAATTTTCTGATGGAGTGCGTTGGCTTGTAGAGATGAAATATCCTCTTCATATCAACAGAAATCTCCTCCTCGGTTCAGTTGCATTACTGGATCTCTGATACCACAATAATGACAGAAGAGTCCTCAGACACACACTTTTATTAAATAGGAAAATAAATTACATATGAGAATTTGCAAGAGTTTACACCCGAACACCTCAACACTCTTGCAATGAGCTATATATAAGATAAATGTCCTAACAAACTCTAGTTATGGATCACTTATTAAATAAACAAGTCTCCATTTACAATAAATGTTATCTTAACAATCTTCTAACTATACTCCTAATTTAGAGCCTAAGATAAGACACCTTTCTAGAGTCATATCTTTTACAACAATACTCTATTTCTAAATGTCTCCATTTATTAATCAAATATTCTAGATTATTAATTTAATATTCTAAATTAATAATTATTTTATTCTAACTTTTTAAACTCTGATATTTGTATTTTGGATCATCTAACAAATTATTATCTTAACCACTCAATGACTATGCAATTAACCCCTGTGTATTTGTTGTCTTACACTCAACGATTATGCACTTATCACCCAACATTTTTTCCTTGAGCCATACGCCTAGCATGGAGATTACACCATGCATTTCCAGTGGTCAAGTCTGTGTTTTTACATTCTTCTTTATTTCTGATATGCAAGGTTTCTCACTGTTCTACACCTCCCCAACCCCATCTTTTCGGTGCTATAAATTCTTAATATTTATTTAGACTTTGTGATGTTATGAAAGACTCGCTACTATGGTATGTTTTTTTATTTACGCGATCATATATATCTACTATATATAAATGTAGATATACTTATTACACTTTATTTCTATGTTTATAGATGGAATATGAAGAGGTAGAACATTAAAAACAAGCCGATCAAGAATTTTTTTGGTTAAATAGCCAAAGTACAATATCATGCGTACAAATGATGAAGAAATGAGGCATGCACGTAGCTCGAGTGATGACAAAAATTCAAGTGATGAATGCCAATTAATATAATAATTGAAATTTAACAACTAGATCTACAAGTTTTATTGACCATGCCAACAAATTGTAACATCTGAATAATCTTATGGGTATGGTCGTCAGAATTTCGACATCCTAGTGATGATACCTTAAAAAACATAATATTTTTCAATAATTTCAAAAGAATTCCAAAAACACATACCATTTCAACCATCATTGTAAAAACAAATGTCATAATTCATGCCCAAATGTAGTAGTGATATATGTATGTATGTATGTGTTTCTATTTGGATTTGTTTCCATGTTGTTTGTTCTCATTCTATTCAAACATATAATGTATTTCATTCTCACCTTTAACATACTAGTATTGACACCTTTGTTAATTAAGTCAATGAAAATAGTTCACTTTGAATTTGATCATCATTCAAATCAATGCTTTAAATGATTTTTCATTATATCATTGTTTAAATTAATGAAATTTTCTTTCTGTATATAGTTGAAAACATGGCATTGAATCACTGTATCGTTTTGCATTGTTATTGAATTTAATGGAATATATCTATTTGGATTGTATATATTGCACCATATCGTTGCTGAAATTAATGGACCAAACATTTTTAATGATCCATTGCTGAAATCAATGCATCAAATTGTTTTTAGTATGTCATCGTTAATATCAATGCATTGTTGTTGAAATTAATTCATCTAATCATTTTCCACTATGAAAATTATTGAAATCAATGCACAAAATCATGTTGCAGTGTATTGCTATTTACACCAATCCACCTACCACTAGATAATGTTGCATCACTAAAATTCATGCACTATATCTATATTAGCATTATACGAGATAAATGTAATTTGATCTAATATTCTTTTTGTGTATTTCTTTCAAAGTTGTTTATGTTCCTGCTATTAGCTCTAAAACTTACAACTTTATGTCCAAAATTATTGCATGCATAACATAAACCAAAAAATATAGTTTGATACCTGGGAGTTGAAGATCTTCTGAAAGGAGTTACTCTTATGAATCCTTCTTCTTCCCGAGGACTATTTGTTTCTGTTGATCGTCAATTATGAAATCTGAATCTTCTTAGTGGAGGAGTGTCCCTGTAATGTTCCTTGTAGGTCTTCCTATCCCCTTTGATTGTTTCTGCATAACTTTTTCGATATGTTTCTTGTTCTATTGCTTTGGATCTTGATCCCTTTTCCGTATGATTGTATCCAAGTCCAGACTTTTCATGATTAGGCCTTTGACTGTTGATAATGTCATCCAAAACTTTTGAGATGTTCTGGATATTTTTCTTTTGAAGATCCTTTCTCAATGTGACAATCTTTGCTTCCAAATTTCCAATGATCTCGTCTCTTTCTTCTAACTGTTCTTTGAGTGCTTCTTCAATTATTTTATATTATTCTATTTGAACCTTCAATTTTGTGATGATATTCTCTAGTTCTTGAGTGTCTTCCTTCTTGTCTAGTTCTTCTTATTTTTGTTTTTCCTCTTTTCTCTTCTTATAACTTATATGGAAGTCAACAATTCTTCTCGGTAGTCAAATTCTGCCTCTTCATATTCTTCTTCGGTGTTTTCTTTATCAAAGTCTTATACTGCCATGAATAGAACTCTTTCTGTCTCACTGTCATTGACTTCATCTTCATCTAATGAGGAGATGTCTTCTTTGGTGCATAAGATTTTCTTGAAAACTTTCTTTGCGGTTCCTTTGCCTTGCTTGCTATTTGAGTAATCTTCATCATCCCCCTTATTTTTCTTATGAGGACATTTGTTAGAAAAATGACCAATACCATCAAAATTAAAACAAATCAATGGAAGCTTACCTTTATATCTGTCGTTGGTTTCCTTGTTCAATCTCTTGACAAAATTGACCATTTCTTCATCATCTTTCGAGATGTCACTGATGCTGCTATGTTTTTTTTGTTTTTGCTTTCCCTTTTGCTTTGAAATTTCAGATGTTTTGAAAGATGCTTCTTTTATATCTGTATTTTCCTTTTTAGTTCTCATTTCATATGCTGTGAAGATTCCATGTAGTTTGTCCATGCTTATTGAGTCTAGATCTGCTCTTTCTTCTAGTGTTGATATCTTAGGATCAAATCTCATAGGAAGAGATCTTAGTACCTTTTGAACAATTACAGATTATTTAATTTCTTCTCCCATTCCTATGATTTCATTTACTATTTCATCAACTCATAAGAAGTAAGATGCAATATTCTCATCTTCCTTCATCTTTAGTTGTTCGAACTGACCTCTATAAGCTTGAAGCTTTGGTGCTTTGACTTTTGAATCTCCTTCATAAATATTTTGAAGTTTGTCTCAAATCTCTTTAGCGGATTTACAATGCATAACTTTCGTGTATACCGATTCACCAAGACCATTTAGAAGTGCATTTGTGGCTTTGGAATTATTTTGACCGAGTTTTATTTCTCTTTCACTTGTTGGCGTAACTATTGGTTCTTTGTATCCATCTACTACATATTTCCAAATTTCAAATCCTTGTGCCTGTATATATGTCTTCATCCTTCTGCTCCATAATTCATACTTCTGTCCATGAAACTGTGGTATTCCATGTCTGTACATGTTGTTTCTCTCCATGATCTACCTTTCAGTGGTTAAACTAATTCTTGAAGGCACCTGCTCTTATACCAATTGTTGGATTACTGAGGGGGGGGGGGGGGGGGGGGTGCTTCCATAATAGAGAGATTCAATCCTTTTTAACCACAATATGCAAGTGTTATTTCAATGTAGCATTATCATCCAATAGTTTCAAAGTAAATAAACAATGAACAAATGAACAATCATACACATACACATACACAATACACCAGTGTTTTTGCGTGGAAACCCAAACCGGGAGAAAACCACATAATTATTTTTCTTATATGTCTTTGAGAATTACATTCATTGGAAGAACCAACTTCCTTTGTTTTCCAACTACAACTGGAAGGAGACTCCAACCCCCTAATTTCTCAGGCTACAACTCGAGGGAAGCTCCAACTCCCTAATTCTCTGGATACAACCAGAAGGAGGCTACGACCCCCTATGTTCTCCGACTACAACCGGAAGGTGGCTACAACCACATGTCCTTGCCCCGTCCAACCGCCTTGCCGTAGAAGTAGAATGATGGAACCAATGCCACACTATCATTGTGAGATATTCTGCTGTAAATTTGTACCAATCAACCTGCAACAAACAACATGTACCAATAAAGTGTACTCAATACTGTTGTTGACTAGTTTTGGATTAGTCAACAACCCTAACTTGAAATAATCATAACTATGTACCTATAATGAATAAAGATCTGAAAATAGTACACAATGTTCTTCAGTGTGTTTTATGAAATTCCTTTAGGTGTTACTACTTGGAACCTCTCAAAAAAGGAGTTATAACAAAAATGACATACCTTGTTGAATTCTGGCTTAATCTAGAGAGTGAACTTGTAGACCGCGATGAAATATTTGTTGTATGCATCTGAAAATTGTACACATAATACTAAAAAATGTACTCTAACCAACACATTTGGTCTTACTAAATTTGGATCTGTTATGAAGAAGTTATGACGTTTTTACCCAAAACATTTGTTTTAGACTAGTTTCAGGACTAGCTACAAACCCTATTTTCCACAGAGTGTAACTCCAAAAATTAAGCCTAAGTCTAAATAGGGTAAGAAGACTAAAAACTAAATAATAAATTAATAAAAGGGGAATGAAGAAAAATCAAGTTAAGAATTAAAAGAGAAATATTATATCTAAAGATTTAATTGTATAAATGTGTGCAAAAGAATACCAAATTGGAAATAAGATAAGAAAATAAATAAATATAAAAAGGAATGTGGAAGCATATAAATGAATATAGTCTATTCTAACTAAAGAAGTTTCCTAAATGAAACACAACTAAGTTTTAGAAATGCGTTGGTCATTAAAAAGGAAATAGAGGGAATATAGGGACAACTAGGAGTGTTTTTAGGAGCGCTTTTAGGATGGGTGAGGGAAATTGACATTTAATTAAATTAAATAAGTGAATTTTTGGTGCAAGTAAGGGAACGTGTGACGAGTGTATGGGGGAGAGTATTTCCTAATTGATTTTTAATAAATTTAATTAAATGTGCAAATGGAAAGTGGTCACTAAGAAAAATTCTATAAAAGTAATCGCTGAGAAGAGGAATGGATCATGATTGATATGCGTAAATTTATGTTGTCAAAATTTATTTGAATGGTTTTTCTTATGAGATTTGGGATACCCAGCTCGAAAAAGAGAGTGGTAGCTCGACCTTGCGAGGCGAGCTGGGAGCTAGATTTTTCTTTGGTTTTGTGTGCATGGCCCCTTTACGGCTCGAGGGGCTAAGGGGGAAGAAGATTACCCCTAGCGTTGGTTGTGAGGTACCAATGACGTCTTCATGGTTAGAAAGTAGGGATATGGATGGAGCGCAAGCACAAAAGAATGTCTTCGACATCGTCGCCTTCGGTTATGATATTCCTCACTGAATTTTGTAATTGCAATAAGTTAAATTGTATTATGGTTTTAGAAATTTTGTAATCCGTAAGGGGTTACTGATATGGCATGGATTAAATGTTTTTTTCTTTTATTTCTATAAATATAGTGATGTAAGGAAGGGAGATCAAGTCTTGAAAATAATGGTGCCTTCACTTAGACCTAGAACTTCCTTGGAATTTGTGTTCAGATGCTATTTCTACTTAGAATATTTACCTTACCCTGCCTCCACAAGATCAAATCTGTTCATAATATGTATTTTCCCTTACAACGATAAGTCTCTGTGTTTTTCCTTGTGCCTTCACCCAACTGCCTTCGTCTTGAAGTTTCCAAGTACTGATCTAGTTCTGCCTGTGTTTATGCACTCATCACTCAGGGAAATTATAATGGCAGAAGTGTTCTCAGACACAGACTTTTATTAAATAGGAAAAAAAATTACATATGAGAATTTGCAAGAGTTTACACCCGAACACCTCAACACTCTTGCAATGAGCTATATATAAGCTAAATGTCCTAACAAACTCTAGTTATGGATCACTTATTAAATAAACAACTGTCCATTTACAATAAATGCTATCTTAACAATATTCTAACTATACTCATAATTTAGAGCCTAAGATATGACATCTTTCTAGAGTCATATCTTTTACAACAATACTCTATTTCTAAATGTCTTCATCTATTAATCAAATATTCTAGATTATTAATTTAATATTCTAAATTAATAATTATTTTATTCTAACTTTTTAAACTATGATATTTGTATTTTGGATCATCTAACATTCCCTCCTATGATCCAAAGATACATTACAAMAKAWACCAAGTTCATCCYTGAAATTAGTAAATTTTATTCTKCCAAGAGGTTTCGTGAAAATGTCARAGATYTGATCTTCTAAAGGACAATAAATTGGCTTGATGACATCCTTTGCAATGARTGATCTGATATGATGATACTTGGTGTCCACATGCTTTKTATTTGAATGAAAAAYKAGATTCTTSGMAAGMTTAATGTCTGACTAGTTGYCGAYGAATAATGATGTAGATTCTRTTTGAGAAATGCCCAAGTCCTACAAAAAAYTGCRTAACCAAAMAATTTCACATGTTGCTTCCSATGCTGAGATGTATTCTGCTTCTACKGTAGAAGTGGCCAMTGTAGMTTKTTTCTTACAACTCCAAGACAMTGTTGYTRAACCCATGTTCATTAAATRACCYGATGTTGATGYTCRATCATCAATACTTTWGKYAAAGTAGGCATCTGAAAAACCACCAAGTACAAAATTTTTAGTCTTTTTGTAAAGAAGACCAAAATCTTTTGTTCCTTGGATATATCGAAGAACTCTTTTAGTTGCATTCCAGTGGTTATCCTGTGGTTGCTGCATAAAGCATGAAAGAATACTGACTACATAAGATAGATCCAGTCAAGTGTTTGTCAAATAAATCAAGCTACCAATCAAATCTCTATAAGTAGTGTTGTCTACCATTTCCCCCACTTCAAATTTTGAAAGTTTCAAGTGTTGTTCCATAGGGGTAAGAGATGGTTTGCAATCCTGCATTCCAAATCGTTGAAGAATTTATGTTGCATACTTACTCTGAGAAATGAAAATATGATGTGGATGTTGAAATACTTCAATTCAAAGATAGTAGTGAAGTAGTCCCAAATCAATCATCTTAAAACCTGCATGTAACCCCTTTTTCACCTGTGCAATATGATCATCATTATTTCCCGTAATGATAAAATCATCTACATACATAACAAGAATCACCAGATATGGACCCCGTTGACGAATATACAAAGTATCATCAGATTCACTTCGTTGAAAACCAACTTTCCGAAGGTATTCATCCATTTTGGTATACCAATTTCGGGGAGCTTGCTTTAACCCATATAAAGCCTTAATTAATTTGCAGACTTTATGTTCCTGCCCTTCAATTTGAAAACTTGGTGCTTGTTGCATATATTCATCTTCCTGTAAGTCTCCGTTGAGAAAATCACTTTTTACATCCATTTGATGAACTTTCCAACCTTTCTGAGCGGCCAATGCAAGTGTTAATCTGATGATATTCCATTTAGCTATAGGAGAAAATTTTTCCTCATAATCAATGCCTTCCTGCTGCACAAAACCTTTAGCCACAAGTCTTGCTTTATACTTGTCAATTTCTCCATGTTGGTTGTATTTAATTATATAAACCCATTTGCATCCGATGGGTTTAACACTTGTAGGAAAATCAACAAGTTTCTAAGTGTTGTTATCAATTACTGCTTGATACTCTTCAATCATAGCCTGTTGCCATTCTTTATGTTTTACTTCTTCTTTGTATGTGGAAGTTTCAGTAAAATCATTTCTATCAAGGCAAAATTTCCTTCACTATTGTGTGATCCCCTTGTTCGTGTTTTATTTTGCTCATCAGGCCTTACATCTTTCAAAAGTTCAATTGCCCATTTTGGTAGTTGATGTTCACTAGTTTGGGGATTTGAATTTCCATTATTGTAAATTGGATTAATGTAAACTGATGTTCATCGATCAATTAAAGATGTTGGAGGTGGAGAATCATTCTCAGATGAACTGTCACTGCTAGGATATTATGATGAACTGCTGGAAGACCCAAATGATGTTGTTGATGTAAATGGACTGGATGTATCATCTTCAAATGAAGGAAAATCAAGTTCATACCAATTATGTGAATTTGGTTGACTTTGCATTTTTCCTTTTCTTTGATTGCCTTTAGTTTCTAACTTTTGAAGAAGAATTTCTATTTATTCAGCACTCTTACTTTCAATTTTATAAAAAATTGCATCCCTTCTTACAATAAATTTTCCATTGGACGAAAGTCGGTATCCTTTCTTCTCATCAAAATACCCAATCATTGTGCATTTCAAGCTTCTTGAGTCAAGCTTATTTCGTTTTTCTTTCGGAACTAAGTCATAACATACTGATCCAAAAAATCTAAGATGTTTAACTCGAGGTTTGAAACCAACCCATGCTTCATAAGGTGTGATTTTGTCCAAAGAAGCAGTTGGAGATATGTTCCTTAAGTAGATAGTTGTATGGATTGCTTCTACTCAATATGTAGAACTTAAATTTTTAAAGGTTAACATGGATCTTGCCATTCCTAATAAGGTGCGATTCATTCTTTCTACGACTCCATTTTGTTGAGGAGTGTAGAAATTTGTAATATGTATTCTTATCCCATTGTCTGTGCAATAATTTTTGAATTCATTAGAAGTGAATTCCCCTCCATTATCTATCCTAAGAGTGTCGATATTTTCTTTAACTTCGTTTTCAACAAGTTGACGAAAAATCTTAAAATTTTCAAATGCTTCTGACTTTTGCTTCAAGAAGTAAACCCAAGTCATTCTACTGAAATCATCAATAAAGAGTAAAAAATATTTTCAACCACCAAAAGAAGTTTGTAGTGGTCCAAAAACATCACTGTGAACTAGTTGCAACCGCCTATTTGCACGCCATGAACTTGTTGGAAAAATCTCTCGACTTTGTTTTCCATAAATGCAAGCTTCACATTTTGTATTTTCCTTTTTGAAAGTTGGAAGTCCCTTAACCATCCCTTGTTTTTGCAATTGAGAGAGACTTTCAAAGTTGAGATGTCCATATCTCACATGCCACAATATTATGGGCGAAATACCTGTGCTTACTGCTCCTACAAAGTCAGAATGCCTTGGAATAACTATCCCTTTCATCCTTAATAGTTTTCCATCTTCATAACCTGTCATCATTGTTTTCATATTCTGTTTGAATGAATTAATTTTAACTAAGCCATCTTCCATAATCACCTGATGTCCTTCTTGTCGAATCATGAATAAAGACAACAAAAACTTTTTAAAGGTTGGTACATACCATACATTTGAAATCATTCTTTCTCCAATATCAGGTAAATAAAATTTAACTACACCTTTTCCATAAGGAGTATGTTTGGTATTATCTGCAAGAAAGACAAAATTAAGATGGCATTCTTGAAAATTCCAAAAGAAGTCACATCTGAAAGTCATGTGTTGAGATGCTCTTGAATCTAAAATCCAAGCATCTTCATAATCACTTTGAAAATTGGTGGAAATCTGTAATGTTGAAGATGAGGTAAAGACATATTCTGAACCATTGTCATCTTGATCATTTGCAAACTGTGTTGTGTTTTGATGAAACTTAGAAATTTTATCAATGGAAGTTCGACAATGTTCTACATAATGACCAACTTTGTTACAACTTCTACAAACAATTTGACTTAAATATCTTCATCTGCCTGAATTTTGTCCTCTGCCTCTATTTTGACCTCTGTTTGGAGTTTTTCCTCTGCCTTGAAAATAACCTCTTCATTGACTATTTCCTCTTCCTTGAAAAAACCTTCTGCCTTGACTGTTTCCTCTGACTTGAAAATATCCTCTGCCTTGACTGTTTCCTATGCCTTGAAAATTGATCATGTTTGAAAAATTGTTTTCTCTACTTTGGCTTCAACCACAACCTTGTACAAAATGTCCTCTTCCTCTGCTTCTAGAGCTGTCAGTTGAAGATTTACTTGTGTTGGCTTCTGTGAAAAAAACATCTTCCCCAACTTGTTTTTTCTTTCCAAAAGTTTTGCTGTGTTCAGATAACATTTCACTTAGCTCATCAAACGTAAGCTTGTCTAACTTTCCAATTACTTGTAAAGTTTCCAAAATATTTGTATAGGAAGAAGGCAATCCAACAATTAAAATTGTGGTCATGAAACTATCATCTACTGCTTGACAACCAACATTTAGTATTTCCTGCTTAATGTTCTTAAGTCTGGAAATATATTCATGTACATCACCTCCTTTAGTTAATTTATATTGGAGCAACTTTAATTGAAGATTGACTTTCTTTGATTCAGGCTGAGTATCAAATAGATCCTTAAAAAATTTCAAAGCAGACCATGCATCAATAGTATTTTCAATATGGACATACATCTCATCATTAACTGAAGATTTGATTAGTGCTAATGCTTTGGCATTTTTAATTTCCCATTTTGCTAATGTGGCTACATCTATAGGTTTATTTGAATTAGTATCTTCATTACATATATCATGCCAAAGTTCATTATGAATGAGAGTGCTTTCAATGAGACGTTTCCATGTCTTCTATGATTTTGTGCCTTCAAGTTTATCGGAGTCAGAGAACAAATTAATTAACTTCGGCATTGTTGAATCTTTGCACAAAAAAGAATCAAGCAAAAAAATCAAGATGAGCAACACACCACATGCATCACACAAAAAATGATCTATCGGTGCTTTGCCTTGACCTTCGTATAGTCATTGAAGCAAGAGAAAAATGACTGAGGTTTGCACTTGGCTCTAGTCAAATTCTAGGTAACTTTCAAAATTTTACTCCTTACAATGCTCTTGCAAATTACCCCCCCTCAAAGTAAAATTACTTTGAGTTACAAAAAATTTTGTTACCCCCCAAAAAAAATCACTGCATAAAGAGGGATTGATTACAATATATCCAAAATCTCACTAGAAGAGATAGTAGCTAGTTTACTTTGTCTTGATAATGGGCATGAATCATTTGATATATCTGTTCTTATCTTTGGAGGCTGATAAATATGACATGAATCATTTTATATACCTGAGGCGTATGGCCCAACTAGTATTGATTAATATATATTCATTGAGCGTTGCTTGTAAACCTACAGTTATAAAACTACAATTATATAACCAGGTCTACTCTAGAGAATTACAATTGTATCAACAAAATTACCACATTCAAGTATGGATGAATCAAAGATGGTTGTGATATTCTATTTGCGGTTTTTTTTATTATTTTAACTGCACTCTGCATTTTATCAGCACCAAGGTTCACTGTGTTTCCATCCACCACAACATTTGCACTGAAGTTATCAAAAAATGGTTGGTACACAACCAGTCATAATTACATACCAGTCGTATACCACAATAATTACGCACAGTATGACACCAATTGATGCGAAAATTGTTGATGCTATGAAAGATAAATATTCAGATCAAAAATAAGAACTCATAAGTCATTCAGATCGAAAATTGCTTGAGAATATAGATCCGTTGAGTTGGGGAGCTGAGGTACCACCGTTGGAGCTGTGTTTATGCTCTGATAAACTCTGACCAGAGAGAGAGGCGTTAGAGAATGTATCACCACCAAAATGCAATGAAGTGTAGCCAAGGGTCAATACTTTCCGAACCGAACCACTAGAGGACTATGACCTGTTTGGTAAAAGAGATTGTGTGTGAGTGTAGGCTACAATAGGCATTAAGCAACAGATCTTAATACTGCTAAAAATGGAAGCACGATCTAGGCACAGTGGCCATTTGAATATGGAACCGAGGAGAATAGAGAAGCACAATTTGAATCTGCTCATTTTCTAAGTGAAGGCCATGTGAAATATTTGTCTAAGATCTGATATCAAACAAGCGCTACCATATCTCAAAGATTTATGATCAAAGTGCTGCCATGTTCTCATAAAACGGCTCAATCATTATGTCCCCAATTAAATGTCATGGTCATCATTTTACAGCGTGCACACAAAACATAAGTTTTTTTTCTTTTTTTGAAAAACAAGATTTGAACCAGTAATTCAACAATTAAATTGCAGAAGATAGAAAATTTCTTTTCCCTTTAAAAAAAATTAACAATTAACTGACCAATTTTTTGATGGAGTGCGCTGGCCTGTAGAGATGGAATCTCCTCTTCAAATCAACTGAAATCTCCTCCTTAGTTTAGCTGCATTACTGGAGCTTTGATACCACAATAATGGAAAAATAGTCCTCAGACACACACTTTTATTAAATAGGAAAATAAATTACATATGAGAATTTGCAAGAGTTTACACCCGAACACCTCAACACTCTTGCAATGAGCTATATATAAGCTAAATGTCCTAACAAACTCTAGTTATGGATCACTTATTAAATAAACAAGTCGCCATTTACAATAAATGCTATGTTAACAATCTTCTAACTATACTCCTAATTTAGAGCCTAAGATAAGACACCTTTCTAGAGTCATATCTTTTACAACAATACTCTATTTCTAAATGTCTCCATTTATTAATCAAATATTCTAGATTATTAATTTAATATTCTAAATTAATAATTGTTTTATTCTAACTTTTTAAACTATGATATTTGTATTTTGGATCATCTAACAAATTATTATCTTAACCACTCAACGACTATCAACCCCATCTTTCTGGTGCTATAAATTCTTAATATTTATTTATACTTTGTGATGTTATGAAAGACTTGCTACTATGGTATGTTTTTTTATTTACGCGATCATATATATCTACTATATATAAATGTAGATATACTTATTACACTTTATTTCTATGTTTATAAATGGAATATGAAGAGGTAGAACATTAAAAACAAGCCGATCATCTAATCATTTTCCACTACGAAAATTATTGAAATCAATGCACAAAATCTTGTTGCAGTGTACTGCTATTTACACCAATCCACCTACCACTAGATAATGTTGCATCACTAAAATTCATGCACTATATTTATTAGCATTATATGAGACAAACGTAATTTGATCTAATATTTTTTATTTGCAAATAACAACTTATAACAAACAACTCATATATTATTCAAATAACAACTTATAACATAACACTCTCACACTTTGTCATGATTATAGTAAGCAACAACTTATCTCATTTTAGTGAGTATGAATCATTCTTCTATTATCTTAGCGATTTTTCGATTCTACTAAAATTTTATGTAATTCAAGTTAAACCCAAATTAACATCAACGTAGTTGTAACTCATTTAAATTATATTGAAGACTATTCACACAAACCAATGATAAATTCATGCAAACCATTGCTGCAATGAATACATTAGGTAACTCATTGAGATTCTATTGGAGACAATCAAAACAAACCAATGCTAAAATGAATGGATCCCAATGTAAAAATCAATCCATTTCAAATTCAAGATTACAATGAAACAATGTTGTAAATATAATAAGAGACGGATCATGGTCAAGTGGTTCATGTATATGAAATGTGAACTTTTGTTAGTGCATCATAAAGATTATGTTTTAAAAAATAAAATAAAATTTTATTTACTTATAAAATCTTGAAAATAAAGAATGTATATAGCAATCTATTTTAATACATTTATATATAACAATTTCTCTAAATGTGTCCATTAATTTATATCAACCAAGGAGAAACACTCAAATTAGAAGAGAAATTTAGCTTTAGTTATGAAGAGACTTTTAATCTAAATCATCTATAAAATTTACATTATGAAGTTTAATCTAAATCATCTATAAGATTTACATTATATTACTTCATTGAGTGAAAAATATATATTTAATTACAAAAATTAATCTATATGTTATATGTTGTAGACTGTCATAGATATGGTTTCATACTTTAACAATTTTGTATAATAAAGAAGGTTATTTATAATTGTTTTACAAAATTGTAGATATCCATAGATTGTGTAATACAAGTATAATAAGAATCCACTAAAATTCCATCTATACAATAAAACAAAACACGGAATAACAAATCCCTTGTCAAAAACATATTTTAACTTAAAAAAAAATTAACTTAAAAAGATTTGTAAAAAATATTTTTATTCGATAAAAGTCCATGTATATGCTCAAAATACACAATTGCAAATCCTTTTCTAACCTTTTCCAAAACACATTTTAACCATTCCTCAATAAAACTATTCTAACCTTTGTCCAAACACATTTTAAACATTCCTCAATAAAACTATACAACTATTGGCATGAAATTACGTGCACAACACTCCTCCATAGTTTGAAGTCTCGTCTCTAGCTATCATGCATTATGGAATTACTCTTTTAATGTCCCATACTTCACCATCTTTACTTTCCATAACTCATAAATATATTTGCGATGTACCAACAATAAAATAATAGAATAATGAAAATCCACTTGAGTCATTCATGCTACACACTCCCTTAATAACTCAATAAAATAATAGCATAATGAAAATCAACACAATGTTGATTCATTCATGCTACAAACTCCCTTGAGAAGGGTAAAACTATTTCAACATATACAAACTAAAA
>JZKD02S1631391.1:93863-111584 GCA_000966675.3 Picea glauca | reverse complement strand
CCAAAACCCAAATGGTCAATATGCACACAAATGGGATAAAGTGGTTGAAAGGGGCCTCCCTCCCTAAAGAAGGTATGTCTCACCCAAGAGGAGTTTGAGACTCCCTGCTAAAGATCAGAGGTAAAAAAATCAGTTATAAGGGCCCTTGTGGGATTAACAACCAATTGGTCAGATCCTCCTAAAGAGGTAATCCTCCATAAAGGTTGTGTATTGTCCAACCCTTATCTGACCCAGGGTACCTACAGAATAACCCTTGCAAGTAACCTATGTGGCACCTAAGTCAAGCAACTAAGAAACCAATGTATAACCGATGCACAAGTGGGCAATCGTAAGTTAGGTCCACCATATGGATATGGTAGCAAATCCCAAAACCTTGAAAGCACCACTTCTCATGGAGGTAAAGGAACTAACAAGATCCCCATATATGAATAGATCCCCATAAATATCTCTGACGCTAAGAAGGTATCGAGGAGATATCCCTTCAAACAACCTCATGTGACCTCTTTATTAACATCGATGTAAGTGAAGCCTCCTGATATTACCGATTATACAATGGATTTCTCCACTCCCTTAGTCAGAAACATATGTTGATTTAATAGCCTTGGAGAAGTTTACTCAAAAAATCCTATTCCAAGGCACTAAATCCTAAGCTAGTTTGTGCATCCTAGAAAATAAATTCTTTACTAATCAATTTTAAATTATAGAATTAATTTTAATGGCCGTGCTTACTCAAAAAGGTACGGTGGTGAAACTCATGATGTTATGACTCAGCAAGTAAAGTAAATATGAATACAATGCAAAGTCCTAACTTCAATTTTCAATGAATGATATGCTTCTTAAAACAATGCAATTTTCAATTTCAACTCTGCAATTCTGAATAAAAATGCAATCTTTCTTTACATGCACTAAGCTAAATGACAAAGACTCAACAGATCAAAATGCCAAGCAATGCAAAATGCCTAATATTTTTGTATTTTCAATATAAGAAAAATGAAAATGCATGGATTGAACAACAACTTGATATATAAAGACTCTACTGTGTATAGAAAGAGACAACTCAAGTAGGATACCAAGGAGAAAAACACCCARCCCAATGTACAAGGACAATCAAAATGAAAAGATGATGAGAAAGACTCCACCCAAAAATTCAACCAAAGACAGGTTTCATGTCATCCCATAGACACTTAACAGTCACTACAGAGACCCAAGAAGACTCAACAATCATCAAAACCTACCCAGCAA
Organism: Picea glauca; assembly: GCA_000966675.3. Lineage (NCBI taxonomy): Eukaryota > Viridiplantae > Streptophyta > Pinopsida > Pinales > Pinaceae > Picea > Picea glauca. The sequence goes on along the minus strand of JZKD02S1631391.1, from coordinate 110,342 downwards.
CCACCAAACCCAACAAACAAGCAAAATAGGTTGATGTACATGACTATTCAAGGAAACAACACGTATGTACGTAGCTTGCAGAAGGACAGAACACATATGTACATGACTATCAAGAAAAAAACCACGTATATGTTTCAAAAACACAGCTAGGCAAAGGATAAGGCTGAAAGACTCAGACCCAGAGTGAACAGAGGTCATCAAGAAATGATACGACACGAAACACAATAGGAACGAGAGCAATCTAAGGAGAGAAACACTCCAAACCCTAAGAAAGGAGATTTTATCCCCAATATGGTCGCCAATTCTGTTACGAGGAAAATCTCTCTATGGCTAGGGGAAAACCATAACAGATGGAAATGACTACATAAGTCAACTCTATTCTCAAGTATGCTATATAAGCAAATATTCTAGCAAGACAAGATAAAATACCTACATCTTCTAGAAGTTTGATGAAGTCCACCATTGAGAACTTGACCCAAAGCAGTATACCTGCAACTAGTCCTCAACAACCAAGCAAAGCAAGCATACAGTGATAATATATGATGTTAGCACATTCAATATCATAATCCATTAATATACATAAAAAATATTCCCATGTAATAATAATTCAAATATTTGCAAGATATCACTTGGACGAGAAAATAGTATTTCTATTAATATATGATCAACAGAAGTGAAAAAGTTTCAGACTTCTGTTTCGGCACGGTTCAAAACCGAGAAACTAAGTTCCTACCAACTGGGCCTCCACCACTTCAATCCTCCAAAAAAGGCAATCTCATAGAAGAGATATAATGAAGTTCTCAATCAATAAGGGAAGATCTTGGGGGATGAACACTATGTTCAGACTTAAAGGGCAAAGGGATGTAGACTCAATGTGAAGTGAATAATTTATCCAGAGTAACTTTGCTCTCAAAGTTGAATTCTTTCTCCTCCTTTTCCATAGCTTGGAATTGGCCCATTTATATCCTTCAAATGGAACTAAAGGGTCGAGTTGGAAAATTTCTAGTATATGGAAGGCCAAGGATCATCGATCTCCTATCGTGACATGGAAACCCGACACCAGTTTTCATTTTTGGGCACAAATCCCGATGTACGCAGGTTGTAGTGGTGCAACCTGTGTATACACATGTTGTATAGTAGGCAAGGTGCGTATATGTGGAAAAAATGTATTTTTAGCTTTGGGATTTGCAAAAAGGCATGAAAAGTCTGCATAGGGAAATGGAAAAAGGACCTCCATACAAGATTGCACAGGGTGAGTAAAATCTTTCTATAACAAGCCCGACACTACAATTCCCAAGATCAAGCACTAAAACCACTGAGGAGAAGCCACGAGGAGTCCACGGTTCAATTGAAACCAATATCCGAGCATACACCCAGCAAGGAGAGAGTCACAAGTTCATCAACTTGCATGCACCAACACCTCCGCCAACCTAGAAACCAAGCATTAATTTGCAAGGGACGAGCCCACGAGGGGCGTTTCTTCTTGCATGAGCATAGCACCTCCACTAGCCCAGAAACCAAGCACTCAAACCTCAATGAAGGAGGAGCCCACAAGGGGAATTATGCATTGGTAGAGAAGCCCAGAGTGGGAGGTCGACCATAGCAGCACACCCATAGGGGTCGGCCATGGGACACGCTTCCTTTGAAGCTCACCTACCCACCTTCAACCAACTATCAAGATGAGACTCATGAACCCTCAGAGGATCCTGTCCCATGAAGGAAACAACCGTTGCTCTAGCCTAAAAGGGTGGCCCTTGGTCGTACCCATAGAACCGACTCAGTCGTAAAGCCAAGGCCGAGCCTGCACGTGGACAGAAAAGGAATGTTTTTACAAACTTGTTTGGCCCTCGACCCGTGTCACCTGGTGCACAGAGATGAAGGAAGAGGTCGAACCAACAACCATGGATGCTCCCTTCAAGAAGCCAGCCATGGAGCTGGGGCCATTCCCTTCAAACGATTACGAAGAAGAGAACTTTGGGAAACACAAATAAAAATAAAAACCCTAACAAATGAGTCAAGCATGCAACGAGAGAGGGTTTTTGTCGTAAATTTTTACCATCGAGAGTGAAGGGGAAGGACACGTGGGTCTCATGTAGGCTTGTGTCGATTGCCAAGCTGTTCATGTCTCCTGTTCCAATTTAATATCATCGTTTCATTTCATTTTATTTTAATTTTTATAAAAAAAATATTTAATTTAATTTTATTCTTATTTCTTTATTTTTTATTTTTTATTTGTATATATAAATATTTAGAATGTTAAATTTTAAAGTGTATTATTGAATATTCTTAAGTTTATTTTAACTAAAATTTAGACTAAATAGATATATAAAATAAATAAATATTTTTTTTAACTATATATATATCTATATCTATATATATATATATATATATATATATATCAAAGTGCATAAATAATAATAATAACATAATAATAGAGATATAAGAGTAAATAATTAAAATATGTAAGTAAGTAGAAATGCAAGGTATATATAGAGAAATAATCAAGTATGGTTGCCTATTTAGAGAACCCCTAATCTATAGTGATGTATCACGGTAAATGTAATGTGCTATGTACATGGAGAGAAATAATAACAATAGGTAGCAAAAGTATTAATGTAAGAAATACGAGGATAAGGGGTAAATCACAAGAGTAATGATTGAACTAGAGATATTGGAGGGTGTGATATCATGAGATTATGCTAATTATCATGATCCATGTGTGAGATATTGGAGGGTGAGATCATGAGATTATGATAATTATCATGATCCATGTGTTATCACTCCAAGAAATCACTCCCCAACTGTAGAAGGGTGTAAGATTGGTAACTTTAAAAAGATCAATAATGTGAAGGAAAAGAGGATCAGATCTGATGACATTATAAACTCATATCCATTTAGAAATACATCAGTCACTTGAAAGACCAAGGCTTTCAATGATGTAACTCAGAAAGTTTTAACTTAATGTGTGGAAACATGGAGAAGACCTATTATGCTAACAAAAATACATATACAATAGTATATGTGAATGGCCAATAATGATAGGTAAAATACTCTTCACACCAGCAGAAACATATATAAGATTGCATATAATATATGGCCAGACCCAACAGGTAAATACTTGCAACTTTAGCTTATGAATGCACCAATAGGATAAAAACTATATGGCATTAAAAAAAACATCAGAAGAAAAGTATTTAAGTTTAGTATACCAACGAAGAGATGGGATGAAAACCTTATGTCATTGAATATAAATAAACTTGGAAAGAAAGGAAATGGAAAACTAAGTAACATAGTGAAAGAAGCTCTATGTCAAGATATATTAATGGACATCTCCAAAGGATGAAATGTACAAGTGTTCAAGAATAGAACCATAGTCCTCAGACTGTTCTCCTCTCCTTAAATGTGTCTCTGTGGGATTTAAATAATCTTTACAAATCAGTCTCAAGATCCTCAAAAGATGGATCTGATAACCTCTTTTCCTATCTCAAATTCGAATTTGTGAGGTGGCTGGAAAAGACAAAAATTTATGGAAATATGATGCTCAAATATTGACCTATATCTCTCAAAAAAAAATAGTTGTGTACAAATTGGAAGAGGCTTTTGTATATTGGGTTGTTTTGAGAAACAACCTCTCTCAGTTCTTTGAGATTCATTTTCATTTGCCTGGGATCTACATTTCAAAAACATGTGTCAAACAGGGAAATTTTGAGATCCAAAAATTAGGGTTAAGAGATGAATTCAATTCTCCCAATATATGACACTTGTAGGAAATTTGAGAGAGGCCATTGTTCTTTGACGTGTTATTAACAAAATTCTCCACCCGTTTCTCAAAATGATTCTCTAGTCGCTTAGAATCATCATTTGAAAATGATGACTTAGCATAGTAAAAACGGGTTCTTCTGCACTTTCGGTGGCTCATTTGCCCTTGAAAATTTGATTTAGCCACCGAAAGCCCTAACTTTCGGTGGATCACAGTCCTGTAATTTTACCACTTAGCCACCGAAAGATAAAAATCAGTTTTTTGGTCTATTTTGAAATGCAATTTGATTATGTGTTGGAATGATATAGTTCTAAGAGCTTGTCTCAAAGCTTTTAATATTTATAAATAAATCTTCTACCTTATAATGATTTATCATGTGATGTCAAAATAATTAGCAAATCATTTTTGATCGCTAACATCTAGATCCAACTGGGATGGAGACCTCCCTGCGAGGTTTCCAAGAACCACAAATCTAATACCTTTCCTAGAAAAATAAAATCCATAACTTAGTCTCTAGTGTTCCATTGGGCATGGAGTCAACATTCCATTGGGCATAGAGTCATCCATTCACCTCTTTCTGAAAATATTTCATGACCTGTGTAAATATATTTGTACATCCTCAAGAATGCCTTTATTCACACAAGGTAACTACTGCATCTGCTATAAAGTGAAAGAAAAAAATGCTCGGAAAGCAAGATTATTTCTTATCCTATCTACCCTAACTAGATTTGCGATTTGGTTAGGTAAAGGCTAATTTACATAGCATCCAACCAAGCAATTTTAATACTGAAATGATTTCATGATTCTCACTGATCAATACCTGATTTTTGAAATGCAATAGCAGTGAATAAAAATCTTTCACAAAACCAAACTCAACAGGAAATATGTGGAAGCTTAAGAAGTATGAAACTTTCAAATTTTCTGAAAGGTATGATTATATGAAGGCTTCTACTGGATATTTGAAACTGAAATCAAAAAACTCCTGATCTTCAGGAAAAAGCTGCATATCTATGACTACTCCTCTGTTAGAAGATTGATTACTTTCTTGTTCTTTTGTGATTACCTTGTGATCATCAAACACTATGACCTTCTCTTTAGAATAATGGAAGTAGATGATGATAGAGCTAGGTTTGAATGACAGATATTATGGTCATCTCTAAAAATTTAGTTGTCTATACAATCATTAGTTATCATAGGTTCAACATACTTTGTAAAATGATCATAAATTTTACATGAATACATGTCTCTGGAATGCTCTGCCAATGTTGAAGAATCTGATTGACAATCTGAAACAATTTCAGCTGCCTGGTGCTTTTCTAAATATGCCACATAATCATTACCTTCCTGTTCAAAATATGAAATGTTCTTTCATTCTGTTGGCTCAGGTAGATGATGGTTTTCAAAATCAACCTTCTCTAGGATTCTCCTTGAAGCACAAATGTTTTCCTCCACCTCTAAATCATCTTCAAACAAAATGTTTAATGATGAAGATTTCCTTTCTAGCAGAAGAAGGGAACGTTTTGACTGTAGTACCATCACATAATATATCATGGCAGCTGTCTCTATGGGCTTGATCTCCAAAGGCATAGCATGGTATATGCTACAAAATGTTCGATTAAAAGCAGGCAAAGTTTCATTTTGTCCTCTCTCCAAAGAATAAAAATCTGCAAGGTAAGAATCTGGTGATTTATGTTCACCCCAATGCTTCACAAAAACATTAGAGAATTTGATCCAAGAGTTGATGGAATCATCTCTCAGACTCTTAAACCAAACAACAACATCTTTGATCAAATATTTAGATAAAAATATCATGATCACATCTTCATGATCAATCTGAAAACAATCAATAAAATCTTCAAAGGATTCCAAATGTCTTTTAGCTGAAGCTTGATTCTCTCCAGAAAACTGAGGTAGATATTCATAATAGTCAAGAGAATAAGGATGAAGAAGAGAAGGCAATTTTAAAGGCTTAAACATATTCCTCCTGATTTTGATTTAAAAGGTTGTGGGCTTATCATGAGAGATATCAAGTTGTTGACAAGATTCAGAAGTTATGGCAAGAGGAGTTGAAATCTCACAGGGTTTTGAAACAATTTTAATTTCTTCAAGATCACATGGCTGATCATATTTTGAAGGAAATGAAATACAATGGTCATGTTTATGAGCAGGCCGAGGCAAAATGATTGAATCAACATCTATAATGCAAGCAAGCTACAAATCTTCTTCTAAAGATGGATATATAAAAGAAGTATGATAATCCTCAGAATATACAAAACAAAGGATAATTATTTTAACATGTGAAGGGAAAGATATGAAGGAGCTAATAAATAACAACAACAGTTCATGAAGCAAACAAATGAGATGATACATGGATTTTGAATTCATCCTCTTCATCTTTTATCAACCAGATCCTCCCTAGTGGAGTCTTTAATGTGGAGTCGCCAGAGAAATGTTACAGTTGAATATTATGTATGTCTCTTGTCTTCCATCAAGAAACAAATATATGTCATTCTCCCAAGGAAACTCTACTTTCACTTTCATTCCCCGACAACAACACCATTTTGTTATCACTCCAAGAAATCACTCCCCGACTGTAGAAGGGTGTAATCTTGGTAACTTTAAAAATATCAATAATGTGGAGGAAAAGAGGATCAGATCGGATGCCATTATAAACTCATATCCATTTAGAAATACATCAGTCACTTGAAAGACCAAGGCTTTCAACTATGTAACTCAGAAATTTTTAACGTAATGTGTGGAAACATGGAGAAGACCTATTATGCTAACAGAAATACATATACAATAGTATATGTGGATGACCAGTAATGATAGGTAAAATAATATTCACACCGACATAAATGTATATAAGATTACATATAATATATGGACATACCCAATAGGTAAATACTTGCAACTTTAGCTTATGAATGCACCAATAGTATAACAACCATCTGGCATTAAAACAAACATCAGAAGCAAAGTGTTTAAGTTTAGTATACCAATGAAGAGATGGGATGACAACCTTCTGTCATTGAATATATATAAACTTTGAAAGAAAGGAAATGGAAAACTAAGTAACATAGTGAAAGAAGCTCGATGTCAAGATATATTATTGGACATCTCCAAAGGATGAAATGTACAATTCTTCAAGAATAGAACCACAGTCCTCAGACTGTTCTCCTCTCCTAAACTGTGTCACTGTGGGATTCAAATAATATTTACAAATAAGTCTCAAGATCCTCAAAAGATGGATCTGATAACCTCTTTTCCTATCTCAAATTTGAATTTGTGAGGTGGCTGGAAAAGACAAAAATTTATGGAAATATGCTGCTCAAAGATTGACCTATATCTCTCAAATAAAAACAACTGTGTACAAACTGGAAGAGGATTTTTAAGATATAGTTCTAAGAGCTTGTCTCAAAGATTTTAAGATTTATAAATAAATCTTCTACCTTATAATGATTTATCATGTGATATCTTAGAAAATAATTTTTTATCGCTAACACCATGTATATAAATGATAATAATAATGTAAAATTATAGTAGGAAGCTAGTAGGAAGTCACCAAACTTAGAGGCTTTTGATCCCAACCCTTGGCCACTTACCTTATAGGAGTAATGTCTGTTTATAGACAAGTATAAAGAGCTTACACCTAACCCTATGTTTTCAAGTATAAGTTTGAGAAAATGTGGAATGCCTTAAAATCCTCCCTGATAATAATTTGGTTTAATGAAGATTCAATTATTCAACATGGTTAGGACTTGGGGAAATCGAGGTAGAGGGGAATCATCACAAGGACCACCAATGTCAGTGTTTCCACCACCATCACCTAAATTAGCTCTCATTTTGTGCTCCTTAGAGACTGTTAATGAGACATTAAAGGGACACCAGTCAACAGATGTCGAAGTGGAACCCCCACCATCTGGAGTAGGTAACTATTGGCACAGGGGCAGACCCAAGGCTCAGCTCCAAGAGAATACCAACAAGCCCTAACTACTGTCCCTTTCAGCAACACCTACGAAGCAGATGCAGTCTCACCCGAAGCAGTTATGAGGGGGTTGTAGGACAATGATGTCTACAACCAAAGGGAATATCAAATGGATCTAACACAAGAATAACACATCATTCATATATCACTCATCAACTTAGATCTATTCTGCACATCTACTTATCAGATCTAAAACAGTACTGCAATCACAATATATCAATGACAGATACCAAATACCAATCACACACAACACAAAATATACTTGGTTCACCCTCTCTCTGGGGCTACGTCCACAGAACTGTGCTATAATATATTGAGGTAAACCATACAGTTCTTGTCTTCAATCTTAGATAGAAGATATTATTTCTTATCCTCTCTTTCTCTTCCCTCCCTACGCACCCAACTGCAGGGTTTATCTTCCCACTTAGTTGGAGATCTTACAATACCAGAAGGCTTTCACTCTCAACACTTCTCTCTCTCAATACAATACTCACTCATATAAAAAATATAACTAGATCAATAGAAATATCATACCAACCCAAGTTACCAACCCGACCCAGGTCCTTTATACCTTTATTATACATTACAATAGCTCATCAAAAACCTTAGGCCGAAACCTAGGTGTCCAAAACCCTAGGTGTCTAAAACCCTAGGTCAACTTGATCCATATTTTTAGGGCTTCGCTAACCTGTCTTTCCTTTCTTCTCACATGGTGCTCCAAAGAATCCAACAATGGATTTTTCCACTTGTTGAGTTATCCATGGTCCTTCTTTCTTGCTTATCCATCATCCCTAATCTCCTCGTCCAACGAATTTCTTTCTCGGGCTTCGCTCCATATTTGCTTCTCTTTTGTTCACTTCAACCCAATAACAATCACTGTGTCTTCCACGTAGTTATCATTCTCCCTTTTATTCCTTGATCTTCACATACTTCCATAACCAAGAGCCAACATGCCCCCAACACTCACCCGTGACTTGTCCCGAGGCACTTTAGATCTGAGCTTCCTATTTTACTTCGACTCCAAGCTGCGTAGTGCAGCCTCTACGTTCTGATCTTTGCCTCCTCTCCATCCCTTTTGAAGACTATCTTTTCTGTATCCGGTACCCAGTTTCAACTGCACCTGGTACCTAGACCCTTTTCTTCATGATTTCATTGAGAGTTGCGAGGCAACTAGTTGTCATAGTACAACTTCAGCCGACTCCCATTCACTAATCCTTCCTTCCATTCTTCGTTCAGAGTCTTCAATTGTGCAACTCCCCCCGCTGTAACATAAGTGATCTCATATGGCTCTAGCCAATGTGCCCTGAACTTCCTAAGATGTTTTATGAACTTGCTGTCATATACCAGTACTAGATCACTTTGTCTGGATGCCTTCTTATTGATGTGCCTATCATGATAGGATTTCTCTCTTTCCTTCCGAACCTGTTGATGGAATCTTGCAATGAATCTCTATTCTTCCAATTCAACCAACTATGCAAGCCTCTCTTGAACAGTGCCAGGGTCATCCATATCTGTAAAGGTAACAATTCTTAGGCTTGGTACCATATATTCCATTGGAACAACAGCTTCAAGACCATATACCAACTTGAAAGGGGTCTGCATTGTTAGCTTCTTGCAAGTAGTTCTATAGGCCCAGAACACTACTGGTACTCTTAAATCCCAATCATATCTGTTCACACAGAAAATCTTGGATAGTGTTGTTTCCAAGATCTTGTTGAATGCTTCAACTATCCCATTTTCTTGTGGATGGTACGGTGTGATCTTCTGATGGTGGTCTGTAAATTCTTCAGTCAAGACTTCAACTTTCTTATTGATGAAATGTTTTCCTTGATCACTCATAAGGATCTTTGGGCATCCAAACCTAGTTATGATGTCATCAAATATGAAGTGCACAACTGTAGTTTCACTAAAGTCCTTGATTGCTCTTGCTTCGGCCCATCTAGTCAAGTATTCTGTTGCTATAATTATGTACCTTTCTCCTATACACTTTCTTGGTGGATTTATAGGTCCAACAAATTCAATGGCGCATTTTTCGAATGCTTGTAGGGTCATTTGTGGTGCTAATGGAATTTCGTCTCTTCTAGATGGTTTCCCAACTCTTTGGCATACATCGCAGTCTCTGGAATAGTCTTTAGCATCTCTGTGTAAGGTAGGCCACCAAAGGCTAGTTCTAAGAACCTTTTGCGTGGTTTCTTTCCCTACATAATTTCCTCCTGTGATGCCTTCATGAGATTCTACGAGGATCAACAGTCGTTCTGCCTCCATAACACATCTTCGCAATATCTCATCCGGTCCCATCTTCTATAGATGTCCAGCTATAAGTGAGAAATCTGCAGCACACACCACTAGATGTTTCTTCTGAGGAATTATATACTCACTGGTTTCCATTCTTGTTGATAGGAACTAGACTATCTCTGTGAAGTGTTCATTGATATTTCTAATGGACAGTAGCTGTGCATCTGGTAGTGTATCCTCCAAACTAGTTGGATATTCTCCATGTTCCAACCTTGATAAGTGGTCAGGACCCTTGTTCATTCTCCCTAGCTTTACTATGATCTCAAAATCATATTCTTGAAACAACAGAAGCCATCTACATATTCGCCCCCCCAACACTGGCTTATTGATTAGGTACTTTAGTACAGAGTGATCAGTAAACATTTTAAAGTGTCCTCCCAACAAATAGTGATGAAATTTCTGCAGTGCATACACCATGGATAATCCCTCTCTTTTAGTAGTGGTATAATTAATCTCAGTTGTAGATAGCTTCCTGCTAGCAAAGGATAATGGGTGGTCAATGTCTCCTGTTCCTGGTTGTGCTAGTAGAGCTCCCAATGTAATGGATGATGCATTGACATGCACATGAAACTCCTTGGTCCAATCCGGGAAAACCAGAATGGGCGCAGTAACCATTTTCTGTTTCAGTGTGTTGAAGCTCTGTTGGCATTCTTCTGTCCAAATAAACTGACAATCCTTCTTCAATAGCTTCTCCATGGGCGCTGTAATCTGATTATAGCCCTTAATGAACTTTATGTAGTAGCTTGTGTGTCCCAATGCAGTGCACAAATGTTTGAATGACATAGGAGGGGGTAGATCAACTATAATGGAAAATTTGGATGGATCTACCAACAATCCTTGCTTACATACAATATGACCTAACAACATGCCAAATTGTGAAAATAAAATACATTTCTTCAGGTTTAAAGCAATTTGAAACTGCCTGCATTTATCCAACATTAACCTTAGACATTCAATATGGTTTTTCAATAAGCTAAAAATATTCCAATCATCAAAGTATGCTTCTAAAAATTTATGCAAAAATTCCTTGAATGCTTCGACCACCACCCTGGAAAAGATGGCTAGGTCATTCTTCAATCTGAATGGCATCACTGTATATTGGTAGGATCCCCATTCTGTTGCAAATGTGGTCTTATGGTAGTCTTCCTTGGCAATCCAAATCTGATGGTATCCTGAAAATCCATCTGTAAAAGAATATACTTCCTGGCCTCCCACATTATCTAACACTTCGTCAGTGAATGGTGTAGGGAAGGAGTCATGCAAACAAGAATCATTCAGCTTCCTGATATCTACACATATCTTGATTTCTCTTGTTTTCTTGTCTTGCACCACCATAGGTCTTATCCACTCTGATTCTTCAACAGGTTCTATAATTCCTGCTTCCAGCATTCTGTCAAGCTCAATCTTCACCTTCTCCTTATATTTAGGGTTTAGTCTATAAGTTATTTGTTTGATTGGTCTAGCATATAGCTTCAAAGGGATCCGCATCTCTCCCATAGGCCCTTTAATTCCCTTCATATCAATGAACTTGGTTGGAAACAAGTCCTGATATTCATGCAATAACTCTGTAATTTTATCAATGGTAGCAACATCCCAATAATCTCCAACATTTACAAAATTTGGTGTTTTCTCTGTTCCAATATTGACTTTATTGATCTTGATTGATTGTCCAATGAATGGTAGCTCAATTCCTGGTCCTTCCACATCTCTCTGGCCTTCTGTTTCTGTGATGTTCACCTTCCTTGGATCATCGTCTTCATTGGTATTGATGTTGTAACAACCTTGCAGTTTCTGGAGAGGTGCAGTCCATTCATCCTCTTCCTGTTATAAGGGAAGGCTAGATACCCCCTCAAATAATTTCTGTCTCACAACCTGTAGTGCTTTATCTACTGAAGGATATTGAATTTTAAATAAGAATGTAGTTACAAAATTCCGAGTCATACCTTCCCAATCTGTGGTGATGAGGCACAGTTCTGCTTGGAGATACTAGTTGATAGGTGTCGTGTCCAGTGTGTTAATGAATTTGTGCACCCATTGTTCTTGAGGAATGTTTCTATAGGCTTTCTCATAGCTTCGCACATGGTCCTTTGGGAATCTTCGACCTGTGTAGTGAACTTCCCAGTCTTCTACTTGTGCTGAGAATTGCGCTATCATCAAAGTACGACATTGTACCCAATCTGTAATATTACTTTTGTGTGTCCCCAACCATCTTGCTGGTGTGGTTTTCAAGGCCTCATCCATTGCCAACAACCTCTATTGTGTTGGTACACTTTCTTCAAAGTTTGATAGGAAGTATTCTAACAGATTCAGACCATCAAATGTGGGTAACTTACTTACTGTTGTGCCGATCCAGGGGACTTCTCTGGTTAATCTAGCACATCTCCTTGTAGATACTTCATACATCTGGTTCTACCAGTTCTCCATTGCTTCTTTTGATTCTGATGAGCACGTGCTGTCACTTTGCCAGCTTAGATTCCCATCTGCTGTGGGATTAATGTTATCTTGCTATCTGGCTGTTAGCTTATATATATTTTCTAGTGCATATGCATGGTATTCTTCTCTGATAGGTTCTATGTACTACTGAACCTCATTTCGATCTAAAGGTGCGATGAACCTAAGGCCATCTCTTTCAAAATTCATACGTATCTTCTTTAAATCAACCAAAATGGAATTATTGAAATCCCAATCAATTCCTAAGAGCGCGGGGTAAGGACAACTGTCATCAAATATCTCAATTACCTCAAAATCTGCAAATATTCTCACTCCATCAATGTCCACAGGGACACGCTCCAATCATCCAAATGGGCTGACAACTTGATGGTTAACCATCATAAGCCTGATAGGGGAATAGATCAACTTCAGGTTTCCCATCAGTGCCCGGGTTTTCTTCATCATGAAATTGACCTCCGACCTTAAGTTGATGACTACATAGTCTATATCATACTCTCCTATTTGAGCATTCAAATGTAATTCCTTATTTGTCCTTCTCTTCTTACCAATTTGGTGTATTTCCCTATCCAACAAGGGGTCTATATTTCCTAGCTCATATTTTCTGATTAGATTATGTATCTCTTGTACAACGTTTTCATCCCGAATCAACTTAATACAAGTGTATAAAAATTCCATGCGCTTTCTTACCTCTTTTCCTTCTTTTGGCAAAGCAGATTGATTAAATGCCAGAGGCATTCCATATTCTCTCACTTCTGGTCTTTTCTTTGATGCAGAGCCTTGGTTTCCTATGAATTCTTTTACGGCTTCCTCAAACATTTGTCTTTCTTTCTTTTCATCAAACATTTGTGTCTTCTCTGTATATTTCCTGATCCCTGAGTCTTCTGTAATCTTCCCTTGGTTTATTATGTCATCTCCTATGCAAATGCCTCCTCTTGTTATAAAAATGACTCTAGGGTCTTCTCCGTGAGGTTCAACATATATCAGTTGCACTTGCAGGTTCTGCTGAGGTCCTCGTCTTTCTTGAAGCTTGGCTAGCAGCACAGGACAATCTTCTATAACATGGTCAAACGAGATGCAGTAGCTACAAGTGGTACAAGGTTTATGGAAATCCATCGCAAGGTGTCCTGTTCGTGCACAGTTATAACAGATGATCTGTCCTTGGCCTCAACCCATTCCTCCTCCTCATCCTCTTCCTCTGAATCCACCGCGAGGATTGAAGTTTCCTCTCCCAGGAGAGTTGTACCATGTAGTGTTTCCTTCTTGCTGTACTTCGCCTTCAATCTTATATATGTCTCTTGACCTCTCATGCATGAGATCATAATCCCTACAATCCCTATCATGTCCTATAGACTTACAGAATTTACAATACAAATTTGTAGGTGTCTGAACATACTTTTTCATGTAGTAGCACTCACCAGTACAATGTCTGTTTCTGCATACCTCGCACCAAGGTAAGGTGACTTGCTTCAAGGGGCTTGGAGCTCCAGAAGCCAGGTATTCATTGAATAAAGGGCAATGTTCTTTGTCATGGCCTTCTGATTTTCACTTGACACACTAGATGTCTTCTCTTTTATCTTTTTTTTTGTCTTTCTTCATATCTTTGACTTGCAGAGACAAACTAGTTAGCTGACTCAAGATCTGGCTCATACCTAATTTGGATTCTCCCATAGGGAATGATTCTAGTTTCATGGCGATCTCCAATGCCTCATTCTGTGAAGCAATCTTCTGTTGTATCACGAGAACTTTGATGTGTGGTAGAAGGGCAACAATGTACCATTCCTTGTTTTGTTCATCTGGGATTTGTAAAGTCAATCGGCCTGTTAAGGTCTTGAATCTCTGATCGAACTCCCAAATAGGTTCAACTACCTCCTGCTTGATCTCTTTGAGCTGTGTAATACATTGTGACTCCGACTTAGGTTTCTTGAATTCTACAATCAGTGCGTTCTTGATCTGATTCAATGGCTTAGGTTGTGCAAGTCCTTGGACAAGTTTCATGTACCAACTCAGTGCATGATCTCTGAGAGTTGTGCTGAACTGGGTTCTTTTGACAGCTTCATCTATGACATTCTTAATATTCCATACGAATTCACATAGAAACCAGTGCTTATCAAGATATTCAGATCCATCTCCCCTAAAGATAGGGAGTCTCATCTCATCTTCCATAGATCTTCGTCGGGTTCCTAACTGAGTATGTGGTGGACTACTATTGACAGTTCTCTGGATTCTTGGGTGAATGGTATTACTCTAGATTCTTAATACTAAATCAATAGGAAGGATAACAATACTTACTTTGATGGTCTGCACAGTTTATGAGGTTTCGGGTTCTCTTTGGAGAAGCTCTTCAACTTTTCCTTCCTCTTCCCTATCGGGTTCTGAATGTTCTTCGTCTATCAGCTCTGCTTCTTCTCCACTATATAAACCTTCCTCCCCGTAGTTATGCTTAAACAGGTTCGCAAGATGAACTTCTATGAATACTCTCCCACTGTGCGTATTTCCAGCTTTTGTGTCACTGTCACTATCCAAATTCTTCAACATTATCTTTTCTTGATCCGACCAATCTATTGTATCTTTGTAAGTTTTAAACCTATGAAGTAAATAAATGCATATAGATTCTTAAGCAATACAAAAATTAATCAATGGCTCATACACAGAGTACAGAGAGATTTTATACCGAAAACCCTCAACTGGGAAAACCTTTCTTATTTCATTATATCGAATTTCACCATTCACCATACAATATATATACAATGTTTTTAGGTATTCCGTAGATACCAAAACCCTAATCCCTTAATCCATGATTAATTTACAAATTCGCTAAAAATAGCAAAATCCACTAAAAATAGCAAAAACGCCCACACACGCAGTTGTCGTATCTGACGCGCCCACACACACACATGCAAAGAATATAACACATATACCCAACATTCTCCCACTTGTTGTTTTCTTTGCATCCAAGGGTCCAGGGGATTATATAGTCAACAATCCAGAGCAACAATGCCCATTGTTTCTCTACACCATGAGAACTTTTCTGTGCTCACAGGCTTTGTCAATGAATCTGCAACATTCTTCAAAGTGTCAACCTTTTCTAGCAACACCTTCTTTTCCTCAACCATGTCTCTCACAAAGTGATATTGAACATCAATATGCTTTGTCTTTGAATGATAAGCTGGGTTCTTTGCCAGGAATATTTCACTCTGACTATCACAGTCTAATCTCACTACTTGTTGTACCAACCCAATACCTGAACACAATCTTTATAACCATATTTCTTCCTTGCTTGCATGAGTGGCTTCCATGTATTCATCTTTTGTAGTTGAGAGTGCCACTACAGCCTGCCTTTTGCTCATCCAACTGATTGCTCCTCCAAATAGGTTAAACACATACCCACTTGTAGATCTTCTACGATCCAGATCTCCAGACTGGTCTATATCAACAAAGCCATGTATTTCCACCACTCTGTCTAATCCCAGTCTTCCTTGGTAGCACAATCCATAATTGGTTGTGCCATGAAGATACCTGAAGACCCTCTTTACTATTGTCCAATGCTCCTTCCCTAGTTTTGACATATACCTGCTCAAAACTCCCACTGCATGTGCAATGTCCCGTCTCGTACAAACCATTGCATAAATCAAACTACCAACTGCATAAGCATATGGAACATGGGACATGTTCTCTTCTTCTTCCCGTGTCTTGGGAAACTAATCTATATATAACTTTACACCTATAGGAATAGGAATCTTGATCGGTTTACTTCCATGCATATTAAACCTCTGCAATATCATCTCCACATATTTTCTTTGATTCAACCATAGTTTCCTATTTTCACGATCTCTTTTAATCTCCATTTCCAAAATGAAGTTAGAAGCACCAAGATCATTCATGTCAAATTTGGAGGATAGCTGCGATTTCACCTCCTTGATAACATCCATGTTATTTCCTACCAACAACATGTCATCAACATACAACACTACATAAATGAAGTGAT
>JZKD02S1631391.1:81548-92808 GCA_000966675.3 Picea glauca | reverse complement strand
AGTGTTCGAAGGCCCTTTTCTCCAATATGCCCCAGTCTTTGATGCCACAACATGGTCTTCTTTTCTGGGACAATATTGGTCTTGTCTCCTTCATTTTTATGCTCAAGGACAATAGAACTATTACACCCATTAGTATAAGTGGTTCCCAACAACTTGTACAGAGTTCCACAATGAACTCCCCTCATCAACACCATTACTCCTCGTACCATCTTGCAAGTGTTCTTTTCAAATACAGTTTTCACTCATGCATCACCCAACTTGCTTACAGATATTAGGCTCCTGCCTAGTTTTGGAATGTGTAGAACCCCAGGAAGAGTTCTAATCCTTCCATCGTTTAGCAACAAATTAACCCTTCCACATCCCAAGATTTTTGCTGTCGATTCATCTCCTAGGAATACATCACCACCATCATATTTTTCATATTCAGAGAACCACTCCCTGTGAGGAGTCATATGGTATGACGCACCTGAGTCGATCAACCATACATCATGGTCTGCATGTGTACTTGTAGATGCTAGGTAAACATCACCTCCTTCTTCAGTGGAGGTTTTTTCCTCTGTGGAAGAGGTACTATTAGATCCCTTTGGTTTTTCAACCTTCTTAGACTTGCAATGTTTCTTATAATGCCCTTTTTTACCACACTTCCATCATTTCCTCAAATATTTTCCTAGAGACTTAGATCTACCTGTAGATTTAGATCTCCACCCCGAAGGCTTACCAGGGTTCCTGTCTTGAGTACACCCTCTTACAAATAAAGCATCTGTGTTGTGACCACCCATGCTTTTTCACCTCATCTCTTCAGATAAGAAGGATGCAACTACATCCTCATACTTCAATGTAGATTGAGTGGTACTACCTATTTCTACAACCAGATTATCCTAAGAGTTTAGCAAATAACATAGCAAAGTAATACACTTACCTTCTTGTGCAATCGTAATATTAACAGATCCAAGTTGACTTACCAGAGTATTAAAGGCATTTAGATGTTCTGTCACAGAATCTCCATCTTCCATCCTAAGATGATACAGCTTCTTTCGAAGAAACAACTGGTTTACCATGGACTTTTATTGATACAAATTCCCTAACTTATCCCATAGTTCCTTGGCTGTAGATTCTCCTGAGACATTCAACAACACTGAATCTTCCAGGTAGAGTTGAATAGTAATCCTTTCTCTTCTGTCTAACTTTTCCCAATCTTCCTTCGACATACCAGTAGCTGGTGTACTGGTAGTTTGTGTACTAGTAGGTTGTGTACCAGTAGTCTGTGTGCTAGTAGACGATGTACCAGTAGCTTGTGTACTAGGATCCACAACGATCCATTGTTCTTTGTCTACAAGAAGGTCCTCCATCTTGAGCTTCCATAGCTTAAAGTTTTTACCGTTGAACTTATCTATCTCGATTCTAGATGAGCTTGCCATTCCTCTTTCTTTACTCGAATCTCCACTGCAAAATCTCCCACTAAACGCAGGTTTATCATAGACCCAAGATAAACTTGATCTATCAAGATTGAGCCAAACCCTCAACAACAAAGGCATCCCACTGAAGCCAAAAATGAGCTCTGATACCACATGTAATTTTTAAACCTATGAAGTAAAGTAATGCATATAGATTCTTAAGTAATACAAAAATTAATCAATGGCTCAGACACAGAGTACACAAAGATTTTATACCGGAAACTCTCAATTGGGAAAACCTTTCTTATTTCATTATATCAAATTTCACCATTCACCATACAATATATATACAATGTTTTTAGGTATTTCGTAGATACCAAAATCCCAATCCCTTAATTCGGGATTAGTTACAAATATGCTAAAAATAGCAAAAATGCCCACACACACAGTTGTTGTATCTGACGCGCCCACACACACACACATGCAAAGAATATAACACATATACCCAAAAATCTTCAAGATGTTCTTCTCATGCAATAGAATCTTTATTCTCATCTTCAGAAAATGCAAAAATTTCCCTCGAGGTCCCTTGAAAAAATATCTCTCGGCTTGGCTATACGATTCTACTCTATCAACAACAAACTCTATGATGTACCCTCCAATGGTACTATCAAACCAATGATATACTACCCATGATACAGTGTTATCAACTGTCTTGACCTTCTTGATCAACTCTGACATCCAAGCCACATGAAGTCTAGATCGGATCTCAACTTGGGTATCTGCTAATATAGCTAGCCACTCATGTAGCTCTTGATGGATTCCTCCAAAGAAAATCTCGTGAATATTGATAAAGATATATTTCTCTAACCAGTCCTCTAAACTAAGATTAGGGTTCTTGTTCTGGGATTTAGAGAAGTCCTTTTCTTGATCTTCTATCCACTTTTGAATCTCTATCTTTGATGGAAACCACCTTGACATTCCCTTAAAATGATTCCTGTCTCAGAAATTGAACCATTTGTTGGCACAGGGGTAGACCCAGGGTCCATCTCCAAGACTGTACCAACAAGACCTAACTACTGGGCCTTTCGGCAAAACCTGTGAAGCAGATGCAGTCTCACCTGAAGCAGTTATGAGGGGGTTGAAAGACATATATGTCTACAACCAAAGGGAATATCAAATGGATCTAAAACAAGAATAACACAACATTCATATATCACTCATCAACTTAGATCTATTCTTCACATCTACTTATCAGATCTAAAAAAATATTGCAATCACAGTATATCAATGATAGATACCAAATACCAATCACACACAACACAAAATATATGTGGTTCACCCTCTCTCTGGGGCTACATCCACATAACCGTGCTATAATATATTGAGGTAAAGCATACAGTTCTTGTCTTCTCTCTTAGCTAGCATATCTTATTTCTTCTCCTCTCTTTCTCTTCCCTCCTTGCACACCAAGATGCAGGGTTGATCTTCACACTCAGCTGGATATCTTACAATACCAGAAGGATCTCACTCTCAGCACTTCTCTCTCTCAATACAATACTCACTCATATAAAAAATACAACTAGATTAATAGAAATATCATACCAACCCAAGTTACCAACCTGAACCAGGTCCTTTAGACCTTTATTTATACATTAAAATAGCTCACCAACAACCTTAGGATGAAACCTAGGTGACCAAAACCCTAGATACCAAAACACTAGGTGTCTAAAACCCTAGGTCAACTTGATCCATATTTTTAGGGCTTCACCAACTTGTCTTTCCTTTCTTCTCGCGCGGTGCTCCAAAGCATCCAACGGTGGATTTTTCTTCTTACTAAGTTGTCCATGATCCTTCTTCCTTACTTATATATCATCCCTAATATCCTCATCCAACGACTTTCTTTCTTGGGCTTCGCTCCATCTTTTCTTCTCTTTTGTTCACTTCAACCCAATAACAATCATTGTGTCTTCTGCACAGTTAGCATTCTCCCTTTTCTTCCTTGATCTTCACATACTTCCATAACCAAGGGCCAATAGTAACCCTGAAGCATTAAGGGACTCAGAGGAAGGCCCTCCACTAGGGGACATCACCAAAGAACTTCAAAAGATCAAAATCCTGGAGTTTGTTGGGGTTGTGTAAGTGAATGTGAAAAAGCATGGTTGGAAGGAATGACTTGATGTTTTGCCTTAAGAGAATATGATTCCACATCAAAGGTGAAGATAATGATATTTCAGTTGAGAGATAGTGCCTTGAATTGGTGGGGTAACCTGGAGAGGCAGTTTCACCTTACCCTAGACACCGTCTCATGGGATATTTTTGAGGAAAGGTTCCAGAGGAAATATTTTCCTTCATACTATGAGGAACAACAGTTAGGAGAATTTCATGCTCTAATTCAGGGAAACTGGATCGTGGAAGAGTACATGATCAGGTTCATGGAGTTAGTAAAATATGTCTCATATATGGATACCGATCACTGACAAGTAGAATGTTTTGTGTACGGTTAAACTCCAAGATAAGGGCCATGGTATGGATGTGGAAACCATCATCAGTAGTTGAAGCAGTTGAAAATGCTCGTTATGTGAAGGAGAATATGAGCTTAAATGAAGGTATGAGTTCAACCATTTCAGAACATCCTGGATTCGTGGGGAAGGCCCCTAGAACTTTCTCCATGGGAGGAAGCTCTAGGCCACCTCCTTATGGAAATAGCGTCACACCTAGAGAAGTTACAACAAGTATTTCAATGACATCAAGTGAAACATTCCACTCATCACCAATGACACAGGAAGGTCCACGAACTTCTCAGGGAGCAGTTAGTAGGGGTAGGGGTTCTAGGGAAAGGAACTCATTTCAGAGACCATCACAGGGAAGTGTGCAGGTTCCATCTTGTGTTACTTGTTGGGGGTGTGGAGGACCTCATTACCATATTGATTGTCCAAATTCATAAGAAGGATTTTTTCATAGATAAGGAAAGGCCCTGATGGGAAGAGTGAGTAGTAGCCACTAGATTTATGTAGTGGTTAATAACTTCCAGGCAGAGCATTAATAAACTATGGTGGAGTTTTCAAGTATCCTAAATCATGTCAATGTTAATATTTTATTTTATTTTGGTGATACAGATAGTTTCATTTCACCTTGTGCATTAGAAAAGTGTGGGTTGACAACCTATGAGTACGGTGAATTTAAACAAGTCAAGATGGTTTTGGGGGAAAAATAAGTGGTAGGACATAGCGTCGATAATTTTCTAGTATACCTGGGAGTGTGTACTACTAGGTTGAAGGTGTATGTCACTACTCTAGGGACGTATGACCTAATCATTGGACTGGATTGGTTAGAATCCCATCGAGCTATTGTAGATTGTTTCTCAAAAAGGGTGCTTTGTGTTTACGATGAAGGAAGGTCAATAGAGATCCATGGTGTATGGAGGAAGGTGTATATATTCTTTATCTCGACCATGAAGGTTAAAAGTTACATGAGGCGAGGTTGTCGATTATATGTAGTGGAAGAAGTCAGTTTAGGGAAAGGACCCTCCATGGATCAGTATCCATTATTGTCGGAGTTTAAGGATGTTTTTTCGAAAGAGTTTCCAGGGTTACCTCCTGAGAGGGAGCTTGATTTTACAATTGAGCTAAAACCTAGTGCAGAGCCAATTTCCAAGATACCGTATAGGATGACGGCACCAAAAATTTGTGAGTTGTAGATGCAATTGAAAGAACTACTTGAATTAGGGATAATACGACCTAGTGTCACACCTTGGGGTGCACCAATAGTTTTTGTCAAGAAGAAGGATGGTTCCTTATGACTGTGTATAAAATACAAGGAATTGAACCGTGCTACAGTGAAAAATAGGTACCTAATGCCACAAATAGATGATCTCTTTGATCAAATGAAAGGAGCAACAATTTTCTCAAAAAATGATCCACGATCAGGGTATCACCAGTTAAGCATTAAAGAAGGAGATATTCCTAAACTTGCCTTTCAAACTTGATTTGGGCATTACGAGTTGTGGTAATACCTTTTGGTTTGACCAATGCACCAAAATTATTCATGAGCCTCATGAATGGTGTATTTCGAAAGTAATTAGACTGCTTTGTATAGGTCTTTCTAGATGATATCCTCATATGTTCCAGGAACGAAAGAGAACATGAGTAACACTTGTGAGTGGTGTTTTCATTCCTTAGAGAGAAAACATTGTATGGAAAGTTGTCAAAATGTTCTTTCTTCCAGACAGAGATTCACTATTTACGTCATATCATTTCCTGTGAAGGAATCTCTGTGGGCATAGAAAAGGTAAAGGCCATTATGGAATGGCCAGTGGTGAAGAATGCTCATGAGGTGAGCAACTTCATGGGGTTAGCTGGTTACTATTAGAGGTTTGTGGAAGGGTTATCTAAGATAGTGAAACCCATCACCACCTTGCAACACAAGGGGGTTAGATATGATTGGACAAAGGGATGTGATATTGCATTCATCGAGCTTAAGAGGTTACTAACTAGTGCACCAATTCTACGAGTGCCAGATATGGAAAAAGACTTCACAGTCTACATGGATGCCTCGAAGCAATTATTGGGGGCCATCCTAATGAAGGATGGGGGAATGATAGAATATGTGTTAAGAAAGTTGAAGCAACATGTGGATATCTACGCTACTCATGATTTAGAGTTGGAAAATATAATGATAGATTTGAATCTTTGGAGGCATTATCTAGTGGGGCAAAACTTTGAGCTCAAAATAGACCATGAAATATTAAATCATCTCTTCACTCAAAGGGATCTCAATGCTAGGCAGAGGTGATGGAGTGATTACGATTTTGGAATTTCATACATTAAGGGAAAGGAGAATGTGGTTGTGGATGCTCTGAGAAGGATACCACGTGTCTTCTCCTTAGTACCCTTAAAAGTTAATTTGAGGGAGCGAGTGTTGGGTCAACTTCTTGGAGATAGTTTGTATTTAAAGGTTACTTCAACCATCTAGAGTGGGAGGAAATTAGACCCAAAGTATGAAGGATATAGCCTGGAAGTAGATGGATTATTAAGATATCAAGGAAGGATGTACATTCCCAAAGGTGGGGATATTCGAAGCATCATACTCAAGGAAGCCCATAGAGCACTTTATTGTGCACATCCAGGTGTGAAGAAAATGTATGTAGACATGAATAAGATTTTCTTTTGGGTAGGCATAAATTGTGATGTAGTCCATTTCGTCACCAAGTGCATAGAGTGTCAACAAGTGAAGGCTGACCACCACCACCCGACAGGTCTTGTTGGCACAAGGGCAGACCCAGGTTTCAACTCTTACATCACACCAACAAGACCTAACTACTGGCCCTTTCGGCAACACTTGCAAAGCAGATGCAGTCTCACCCGAAGTAGTGATAGGGGGTTGCAAGACACAGGTGTCTACAACTAGAGGAAATGCAAAGTGAATCTAGGACTACATCACACAACAATCTAGTTATTCTTTACCACTATTAAGATTAATTCGAAGTTATATCTTTGATTTAACACAACAATGCAATAAAAATATAACACATGACAAATAACACAACATCAATCACAAAGAAGAACAAGATATGCGTGGTTCACCCTCTCCCTAGGGCTACGTCCATAGAACTGTGTTTCTTGATATATTAGATAAAAACATACAGTTCTATCTGCGGACTTAGCTTGCAAACATATCTCTCTTTATCTCTCCCTCTCCCTGCGCACCCAGCTGCAGGGTTGATATTCGCCCCAACTGAAGATCCACAATACAGACTCAATATTGCTCTCAACAAAAATAATCAACAATGAACAACAACAATCATAGTATCAATGAACTAACTTAGAACGAACCCTCCCAGGTCTTATAGACATTTATTTATACATTACATGGAAAATTTTAGGTGTCAAAACCCTAGATCCAAAACCTTAGATGACAAAACCTTAGGTCCACTTGAACCATGTTTTTAGGGCTTCGCCAGCCTATCTTTCCTTCTTTTCCGTGAGGTGCTCCACAACACTCGTTGATGTCTTCTTCCACTTGCTGATTTTTCCATGATCCATTTTCCTTACTGCTTTATCTTCCTTAGTCTTCTCTTCAATGGCTAGCTTTTCCTTTCTTTTCTCCTTCTTTTTTCACTTCGACCCTTCCCCGGTTTATGTGCCTTCCGCGTAGTTCGTACTTCGCCATTCTTCCTTAATCTTCACTTCCTTACATAACCAAGGGCCAAAAGGCCCCCAACACTCACATGCGACTCATCCTGAGTCAATGGAAGACTAAAACTTCTATTTTACTTCGATTGCAGACTACGCAAAGCAGCCTGTGATTTCTTCTCTATCCTTCCCTATCTTGTGCAAACTATCTTTTCTGTGTCTGATACATAGTTTCAAGTACACTTGGTACCTATAAGCTTCTTCCTTTGCTTTTAATGAGAGTTGTGAGGTAGCTGGTTGTCATAATACAATTTCAACTAGCTCCCATTTGCCAAACCTTCTTTCCATTCTCCATTAAGGGTCTTCAACTGTGCAACTCCTGCTTCTGTGACATAGGAAACCTCAAATGGCCCAAGCCAATGTGTCCTAAACTTCCCTGGATGCTTCATGAACTTGCTATCATATAACAATACCAAATATCCTTGCTTGAATTCCTTCCTCTTGATATGTCTGTCATGGTAATACTTTTCCCTTTCTTTCTGTCCCTTCTGATGAAATCCTGCAATGAACTTGTCTTCCTCTAGTTCCAGCAACTGTGCAAGCCTGTCTTGAACAATGTCAGTGTATTCCATACCTATAAATGATGCAATTCTTAAACTCGGAACCACGTATTCCATAGGTACCACTTCCAAGCCATATACCAACTTAAATGGGGTCTGCATTGTTAAATTCTTGCAAGTAGTTCTTTAGGCCCATAATACTGCTGGAATTCTGAAATCCCAATCATCTCTGTTAACACTGCAAATCTTGGTCAGCGTTGTCTCCAAGATCTTATTGAAAGATTCGCCTATACCATTCACCTGTGGGTGGTATGGAGTTCTCTTTTGATGATGAACTTCAAATTCTTGAGTCAAGGCTTCAATAGTTTTGTTGATGAGGTGTGTGCCTTGATCACTCATGAGGATATTTGGGCATCCAAACCTGGTTATAATATCCTCAAAAATGAACTGCACAGCTATAGCTTCACTACAATCCTTAATTTCTCTTGCTTCTACCCGTATGATTAAATAATCTGTCGCAGTGATAATGTATCTAGCTCCTTTGCGCCTTCCTGGGGGGTTAATAGGTCCCACAAAGTCAATGGCCCATTTCTTGAATACTTGTAGTGTTAATTATGGTGCCAAAGGCATCTCATCCCTTCTAGAAGGATTTCCTACTCTTTGACATACATCACAGGATCTGTAGTATTCCATAGCATCCTTATGTAAAGTATGCTACTAGAGGCCAGCTCTGAGAACCTTCTACGTTGTTTCTTTCCCTGCATATTGTCCTCCTGCGATGCCTTCATGTGCTTCTATAAGAATCAGTTATCTTTCTGCCTCCATAACATATCTCCTCAAGATTTCATATGGTCCCATATTATATAACTGTCCAACTATAAGTTGAAAGTTGGTAGCATGGACTACCAACTGTTTCTTCTGAATGACTATGTACTCGCGAGGTGCGATTCCTGTGGACAGGAACTGAAATATCTCGATGAAGTGATCATCGAATTTTCTGATGGCCACCAACTATGTATCTAGTAGTTTGTCCTCCAAAATGGTAGTTTCCTCTCCATGTTCCAACCTAGATAAGTGATCAGGTCCTTTATTCATTCTTCCTATCTTAACCACAATCTCAAATTCATAGTCCTGGAATAGTAGTATCCATCTGCATATTATTCCCCCCAACACTGGCTTGTTGACTAAGTATTTTAATGCAGAATGATCAGTGAATATCTTAAAATGTCCTCCCAACAAGTAGTGTCTAAACTTATGCAGTGCATATACCATAGCTAAGACTTCTCTTTCAGTCGTAGTGTAGTTCCTCTTAGCTGTAGAAAGCTTCCTGCTAACAAAGGCTATGGGGTGGTCAATGTCTCCTACACCCGGCTGTGCTAAAATTTCTCCTAATGCAATGGACGAGGCATCAACATGAAAATTGAACTCCTTACTCCAATCTAGAAAAACCAATATTTGCGCAGTGACCATTTTTTGCTTTAGTGTGTCGAAGCTCTGCTGGCATTATTTTGTCCATTGGAACTTACTGTCTTTATTTAATAGCTTCTCCAAGGGTGTTGTTATCTATGCATAACCCTTAATGAAATTCCTGTAGTATCCAGTGTTCCCCAATGCAATGTGCAACTATCTAACCAAAGTGGGAGGAGGTAGATCAACAATGATGGCAATCTTGGAGGGATCCACTAACAACCCCTTCTTACACACAATGTGCCCGAGAAACACTCCAAAGGGTGAAAATAAAATTCATTTTTTTAAATTCAGGGCAATTTGGCATTGCCTACACTTATCTAACATCAATCTTAAACATTCAATATGGTATTTTAGTAGGATAAAGATAGTCCAATCATCAAAATAAGCTTCTAGGAACTTATGTAAGAAGTTCTTAAATTCTTCGACCACCACCCTAGAAAACATGGTTGGTGTATTCTTCAACCCAAAGGGCATCACTATGTACTGAAAAGAACCCCATTCAGTTGCAAATGTGGACTTATGTCGATCTTCCTTAGCAATCCTGATATGGTGATACCCTAAAAATCCATCTGTGAATGAGTAGACCTCCTGTCCTCCTACGTTATCTAGAATTTTGTCAGTAAAGGGTGTAGGGAATAGATCATGTAGACATGCATAGTTCAACTTCCTTAGATCTACACAAATTCTGATTTCTCCTGACTTCTTATCTTAGACCACCATAGGGATAATCCATTCAAGTTCTTCAATAGGTTCTATGATTCCTGCTTCCAACATTCTATCCAATTCAATCCTAACTTTCTGCTTGTATTTGGGATTCAGTTTGTAAGGTCTCTACTTGATAGGTCTTGCATCGGGTCTCAGAGGGATATTAATTTCTCCCATGGGTCCTTTAATACCCTTCATTTCTGTGAACTTGGTTGTAAACAAGTCCTGATATTCATGTAAGAGCTCTGTGATCTTGCTAATAGTAGCATCATCCCAATAGTCTCCCACATTTGCTAATTTAGGTGTTTTCTCTGTTCCAATATTAACCTTCTTAATTTTAATGGGATGTCCAACAAAAGGTAGTTCAATCCCTGGTCCTTCTATGTCTCTGTGACCTTCATTTTTTGCAATGTTTACATCTCTAGGGTCATCATCCTCATCAACATTAATATTGTAGCAATCCTGTAACTACTGAAGAGGTGTAGTACAATCATCTCCTTCTTGGGTAAAAGCGAGGTTAGGTGCCTCCTCAAATACCTTTTGTCTCATAGTTTTTAAATCCTGATCTACTGTAGGGTACTGAGTCTCAAATAAAAACGTAGCTATAAAGTTCTGAGTCATTCCATACCAGTCTGTAGTGATGAAGTGAAATTCTTCTTGAAGATACCAATTGATAGGCGTAGTATCCAAGGTGTTAATGAACTTATGAACCCACTGTTATTTAGAAATGTTTCTCCAGGCATCCTCACAACTCCGCATATGATACTTAGGAAAATTCTGACCTGTATATCGAACTTCACATCCTTCATCTTGGTCTGAAAAGTGCACTGTTAGTAAGGTGCGACATTGTACCCATTCTGCGATGTTCCTCTTGTGTGCTCCTGTTAAGCCCTAATGTTGTCTCATTACCCCTTAATTGGGGCATATTAGATTAGTAATGCTATTTTATTTATGTCATCTTTAGGCCATTAGTTGTAATTTAGATTAGTAATGTTAT
>JZKD02S1631391.1:57297-70138 GCA_000966675.3 Picea glauca | reverse complement strand
CGGGAATGGTCGGGATGTGAGGGATTATGGTGGACTGAGTCGTTTGGAGAGGGATAGTAGGATCAACAACCTGATCGACTGGGTGACTCATGGTTTGACCAGATGGTCCTGCTTCACCAAGAAGGTCATCAGGACGGAACGATTGTCGAATGGATTCGAAATGTTCATAAAGATTTCGTCCTGATGGAGTCCTCCAAATAGAACGAGCGGTTGTGGGGATGATACTTACTGCAGTGCTAGGATGAATGGGAGTCCTATATTCCTCACCAAAGATGGGTTGTGTGGATCCCATGTATGTTTCGGTAATAAGCCTCTCTGGTAATCGTGGGATTTCCTCGTCTATGACGTTCCCGAGGGGGTCCAAACGAAGTAACAATGGTTCGAGAGGGATCACCGAAGCAGGACCCGTGGTTGTGACAGAAGTGTCTTCCCAGGAAATCGTAGTGTTTTGAACCTCGCTCTATTGAGGAGTTGGTTCCGTAGAATGTGTGGGTAAAGGGATGTCTCCTTCCATATCTTCTGGAGGAAGTCCCTGTAGCCTCCGCGAGCGTCGTGGAGGGTCAATGTTGGTAGAAGAAAGAAGTCGATGAAAGAAATCTATGGACAACTAGCGGAAAGAAACAACACACGCTAAAAAATCTAAGAATCACAACCAAGAAAACAGGACCTTCTTTTGATGACCATACTAGTTGGTGATGAAATCCAACATCGCGTGACCAAGTCCAGAAGGGTCAGGGCTAGGGTGGAATAGTTACAATGGCGACCTACTTAACAGACTTACACCTTGGTGCAAGCTTCCACACAAGTAATTGTGGATTTACCCTCCAAGGAGACCGAGTGAGTTTGACCAATGTCTGCTCCAGGTACAGTGAGAATTCCCGTCACCGTCACCTTGTGTAAGAACCTAAAAGATTATGGCCACTAAGGTTACCAATTCGCAGTCAGCCCCTGGGCGGGAATAGTCGACAGTTCGATCCAAACGCACGGGCAAGGTATCAAGCCCGAAATCAACTAAGAAGCTTCCACGCAAGTAATTGTGGATTTACCTCAAAGTGACCCCCATAATACGATCAGACCACCACAAACAGTTAAACCACGGAGGGTTAGTCCCCGTAGCTCACCTGAATACAACCTTGTGCATAACCCTTGTGTGAGAGGGGGATCCCAGGCAGACCTATACGATGACTGGATTTCCTCTCCCTATCACAGGATGCTAATGTTTGTTTTAACAACTTTGGAGAGTTATGCTCACAGCCCTAATCCAAAGTACTATACCTATTCTACGGTTGGTGGAGGATTCTATCAAAGAAGAAGTTCTAGATGAATTTTAATTAGCGTTGATTTTAGTGGTTGTTCTTTACGCAAAAGGGGTGCATGGAAGTGAAACGAATGGAATTAATACTCTGACCCAAAGAGTGCATCAAGAATTATAAGCAATCATTTTCTTTCGATGAACATATATCTAAGGGAGAGAGAGTTCTTTCACTAACAAGAACAACTATGGAATGCCCTCAGACAATTCTTTTCTCAATCAAATCCTAATGTAATGCAAAACTTTTAAAATGCCTTCTAATGCTCTCAATCAATCATGCAAATATCTTTCTTGTTTGCGTATGAATGATAATCAATGCAATCACAATGCTAATCTTTTGCTAATTATTTTCTTGGTGTGGATGAGAACCAAACTAGCAGAAGCAAAACACACAAACAATACACCCTTTGTAGTAATCGAAACGAAAAACGAAAGAAAAGAAACAATCAAAGAAAAAACAAAAGCTAAACACCCAAAAAGAAAAATCGAAGAATAAGGACCTTGACCCAAAGCAAAGTGAGGAGTTCTATAGGCCTTTGATGACCTTCACCAAGGTTTTGTTCGACTGAAGAGAAGAGAAAAATAGAGCATAGGCTTCAAGCTTCATTCAATCAGGAAGATTCAAAGACAAACGGTGAAGAAGGCTACAATATCCAATCAACAAGGTGCTTATCCTTCAGAAAGACTGATGTCAAGATTAAACAGGAATAAAAATTGACTCATAAGGTCACTCAGCAGAAGAACACAGAGGGAGAAACCCAAAAAATTGCAAATTTGGAGGGTTTCTGGGCTAAAGGAGGATGTCGCTCTGTTGCCAAGGGAAAAGAGTGTTATAGCGCTCTGTTTAGGGCTACAAGAAGCACTGGCGCTCTGATAACACTAAGTCAGGGGCGCCAGGGTCTGAAAGTCCCAGAATTGTCAAAAAATTTCAAAAATTGAGATCTGAGTTTGACAAATATGCTGAATGTGACAAGACAAGGAGCCAATCAGCTCGTGAAACTAATCAAAGAGGGGTAAACCAGGTCTGAAACGATCAAGGGACAGAACAAGGTCAATGAGGAGACAAATCCAAACAAGAGTTTTTTTGAATTGAGGCTATCTCCCCAGCGGAGTCGTCAGTTTCTGTTGTAGGAAAATCTGCCTGCGGACAAGTAGATCGACCTCTAAGGCTTGACCTTAACCCTAGACAGAAAATTTCTTATCATGGAAACTAAATTTCTTTCGAATCTATCTAAGCCTAATGCATGAGAAGGGAGAGTAACAGAAGTACCTCTTAATCGACATTTGTCCCTGCACGCTCCGAGTTGCGCTCCAATCTTTTGCTCCTCACTGAGGTCTGTGGAAAAAACAGGATACGACCACTTCCTACTCTATTGACATTAGCTTGAAAACAGATCTATCACTGAATGATAAGTTCATGTAACATCAGACACAAAATAGAAAGAAACAGGCCAAGCGTGTCATATTGATGAGAATAACGACAACAGTACTTACAATCGTAGATGCGAATGCGACAGCTTCGTCAAGTCCTCTTCGTCTAACCCTTGCCTAAACGATCCACAACCTGGATGAAAGCAACTTCGATGATTGCTCTCCTTTGGCTGACTGCAAGTTTCCTCCAAGATCATAAGTTTCACATATTCAGTTCTTCCTTCCCCCCTCATCACCATAGAGCTTGCTTATATAGGCTAGGAAAGGCCTAACCACTTGAGTTATGTTTAGAACTAGTTAGGAACTTCCTCCTTGGATCAGAGATATTTTTATAGAACCAAGAATTCAAGTTCAACCGCCTCCCAAACTCGAATGATTCTCCCCTTATTCTTTTCACCGGGCTAACAATTTACCCAGAATGGAGAGCGCTCCCTCAGAAGGGGCATCAGAGTGCTAGAACGCTCCAGAGAAGGCCAAGGGAAGTGCCAGCGCTTCAAATCTGAGTAGCTCTCCTGCAAAAGGGTGGAGAAGCACTAGAATGATTCTGAAGCATGGTAGAGGAGCGCCAACGCTTCTCAGGTAGTTTTAGGGGAGCGTTCCCCTTCCAAACCCTTGATTAAGAAGCCTTCTTAGGTGCTGAGAGATGTTTGACTCCAGTGAACTAGTTTCTTCCTTCAAACCAAGTATATAAGATGTTTCAAGTGCCTCTTTAGTGTCGTCGTTGTGACAACATGATCCAACAACATTCACGACACTCTATATCCAACTTGCGACACTTGTGACAGGTTGTAAGGGAGTTGCGACACTTGCGACAAGTGAGAGGCAATATGCGACACTTATCTAGTTGAGTGATTTTGATGTGTAACAGAGTCAATCAAATAATTGAAGACATGCTGAGAATGTATGTGATGGATAAGCCATATAAGTGGGAAGATTACTTACACTTGGTTGATTTTGCATATAACAATGGGTATCAAGCTTCATTGAGAATGAGCCCATTTGAAGCCTTGTATGGTAGGAAATGAAATACTTCAGTAAGCTGGGACAACCCAACATATAGAGTGGTACTTGGGCCAGAGTTGCTCAAGGACATGGAAGACTAGGTGGTCAAGATTAAGAAGAATTTAAAGGCAGCTCAGGATAGACAGAAATTTTATGCAGACAAGAACAAGACAACTATAGAATATAAAGTAGGGGAGCATGTACTTTTGAAAGTGAAGCCCAAGAAAAGATCTTTGAAATTGGGTAGTTGTACAAAGATGGTAGCCAAATTCTGTGGTCCATTTGAAATATTGGGCAGAATAGGGCCAGTTGCATACATGCTTGCATTTCCTTCTTCCATGAATGTGCATAATGTATTTCATGTATATTTACTAAAGAAATATGTACATGATCCTAACCATTTTATTGATTGACATTTGATTCAGGTAGAGATAGAGGGAGACTTTGAAGTTCAACCAGTGCATTTATTGGATAAAAAAGTCAAAATGCTCCGGAATTGAGTTATAGAACTAGTAAAAGTTCAGTGGACCTGCTACGGTCCTGAAGATGCTACCCGGGAGCATGAAGATGCCATGTGGGTAGAGTACACGTAGATTTTTAAATAAATTTGAGATTTTGATCTCTATTTTGTATATGCACTGAAGAAAGTGCCAAAATAAGGGGTAGGGGATGTAACACCCCAGGTTTCGAACCCCCATTTTAAATAATGTATTGTTACAATGCTGAGAGGCCTGAGTGACCAAACAAATACTAAAGGGCCATTATGCCCTAGAAATGTAACGTTTTGATCATTATTAATGATAAACACATTCTTGCCTTCTAGACGGATAAAGGCTATAGTTATAGGGGGATATGATTCCACAAGAGAAAGAGCTTGAGGAACTAAGTGATTATTCTGATTTTTAATTACCCTTTTTGTCTAAGGGAGGGGATCGGTTACGTGAACTTCTTGGGGAAGGCTAGGAGGTTCTTGTTTCCCCATGAGGTTACTTAAACCCTCCTCTGGTATGATGGGGGGGTTCGACTGATGACTTCTTCACTGATTCCCATTCACTCACTCAGGTTTTCCCTCACGCACTCCCAGACATGCACTCCCATGCACCCCCTGACCCATTCATCGACCCATCCTCACCTGCGTCTTGGATTGGTAAAGGAAATAGAACTCCTGAAGAATTATCCATGAGATAGTTGGTTGTAGTGGTCTTTGGCGTGATCCAACCATGACCTGGGGCTTGCATGTCTGAAATGAATTGGCCTGTGCCCTATTTTTCTCACAACTACAAATCCTAAGAGTCCAAGCATTGATATTTTGTACAAGCTGTGCTGGAGGCCCTAAAAATAAAGGAGAAGGACTGCCTGAGGGACTGCATGGTAGAGAAGGGTGGAGGTCCAGTCTCTTTTGGCTGTACAATATGGGTAGAAGAGAGCTGGGTACTTGGATTGTTGTGGGTGTCGGGAAACCTATGAGAGATTGAGAGATGACTAGCTTCAGAACCCAATTACACTATGGAACTTTCCTTGTGGATTCATAGCCCTGGATCAGGGATGAAACTGCTAATGAGATTTGGAGTAGTGGTGTTTAATATTGGGTGGAAAGTCCTTGGTCTGTAACCAGTCAATGTCATATTTCATAAAGATAAGTGCTCTCTGTCGTGATATTATTATCTGTGTGTGAATGTATTCCATTGTGTAATTTAATTATCATTTACATGTATATGAATGTATTTCCATTGTGTATATTTTATTATCGTTTAATATAATCTTTAGATTATGCATGATTGCTGGATATTGCTGTGCATGTCATTAAATATATTATCTTATGCATCCTTAGTATATAAAGAATGTATCGGCATGAGAAAGAAGTCCAAGGGTGGGCTTGCAGGTAGCGTCCCTTGACCTGTGGGTGGATGGGGATGTTACAGATTGGTATCGAAACTTCTGGTTGAAGAACCAAGCTGGTATGGGCCGGGTTTGTTGGTTAGAGTCTCGTGGTCAAGATCAAAATATGATTGTGAAATTGAAACTATCAGGAGGAATGGCATTGTAGAAGCTACGCAGGAGACAAAACGTCATAGATCCTATGTAAGTGTTTGAAGTATTGTGACCGTCCTTTTGAATTTAGGAACGATCACCACTTTAGGATCAAGAAAGATCTTGGATCGTTGGATTGAAAGACATGTGAACAAGGTTATTACGATGAAAATAAATCAAGGGATAAGGTCACAATCGTTGGATCCCATTGGAGAGAGAGATCAATGGCCAACAGGCATTGCAGGGAACCGAGTTGCACGGGAGATAATTTCCCAAGGCGGTACTGCAATCCAAACCACGGGTTCGCCAAGGGGTTATGTGTAAGTCTCAGAAGCATTGCGGGGAGAAAATCGGGTTACTCCAAACCTTCGATGTGTGCCCCCGCAAATTGAAGAGGCATGCAATGATGTGACATGTTAGTGCTCGAGCGAAAAACCTCTGAAGAGCTGAAGTAGCCTGGGAACTATCGATCTGTAAGAGGAAACGCATCCCCTGATCACGTGCTCCAGATAAAATGCTCCGAAAAAAAGTGAGCGAGGAGGGGGTTGAAGTTTGAGACTTCTGAAACCCAAAGACCCGAAATGATATTAGTCGTTGATCTATCGAGAGCCATGCATCACCATATCTAGGACTTCGGATAAACGCCAGTAGGGCCAGATAGCTTTTGAAGTTTGAGATCTCTGAATTCCGGAGCCCATAAGTAAAACATAGTCGTCATATTG
This sequence comes from Picea glauca, assembly GCA_000966675.3. Classification (NCBI taxonomy): domain Eukaryota; kingdom Viridiplantae; phylum Streptophyta; class Pinopsida; order Pinales; family Pinaceae; genus Picea; species Picea glauca. The sequence continues at coordinate 63,640 of JZKD02S1631391.1, read as the reverse complement.
AGGAGGACACGTGGAGCAGATCTATGAACTATGGGTGAAGACCCGAATTGAATATTGGTCATTCGATCTAGGAGGACACATGATGACAGATTGGCCAGTTCGGGAAGTCATATTTCAGGAAAATTAGAAGTGTGCTAGTTTGAACACACTCTAAGCCCTGAAGCCCAAAGAGTCGAAGTGGTGGGGCATGATGATGCCACTTGGAGGTGATGTGGACCTTGGAATCCCTGAAGTGACTTGGCTTGTGAACATTACCTAGGATGATGTGGACACATGGGATGTGTGCCATGTGTCAGTAAGATTTGAGCTTTTGGAATATTGAAAATTTTATTAGAACGTGACACGTGTCACCCTCCTGATTGGTCCACGTGTCTGCTTCCATCATTTCGCCATGTGGCAATAGATCATGCAATTCGGAGACTGGGCACTCCAGAGGGGAAAAGATGTAACAGATTACATTGGGTCAAAAACTCCCGAAGGCCCAAAGGCCGAAGTATATATCGACCATCAATTCCAGAAGACACACGTTGAAGGATCGTCGAATTCAGGTGGAAGCACTCTGGGATAAAGTGCAGGAGGGAAGTTTGAAACTTTTGAAGCCTGAAGATTTGAAGCAATTCACAGTCATTGATCTGTGGGAGGACACACGTAAGCAGATCATGAACTCCAGGTAAAAGAGTTCCGGGAGGAGGCAAGTGAGGGAAGTTGAGACTTCTGAAGTGTGGAGTCCCAAAGTGGATCTCGATCTTTGATTGCGAAAGAGGATGAGTACTATTGATTTGGTCCTGGTTGAAAGTCCCAAAGTCATGAAGCTCTAGAAAACCACTTTTTCAGCTAAGCGCAGGGTCATGCCCTTGGTGAGATGCAGATTAAGAGCTGAGGAAAGGAGGGATAAGCATAGAATTGGTTGTCCTCGAGACATAAAAGTGAGAAGGAAGGATTTAGCCGCAGTTTCTAGTCGTGCTCACCTAGGAGGTGATTTGAAGGAAGTTCCTGCGCAGGGTGAAACTCTGTGTCAACCAAGGATAAAAGGACACTGTTATTTTCGAAGAATGGGGATATGATATCCATAAACAAAAAAAAAGAAAGAGACTTGTAGCATGGTTTGTAAATTTTGTCTATTATACACATAATTCTAACAAAATGGTTGCTTGCAGATTTTGCAGAATTAAGAGGCTTAAGAATCTCAGCCCAGGATGCGTATTGAGGAAATGGAATAAGGTGAGGGAGTCTCTAGTCATGAAAAGGAGGCCAAAGGATAGAATACCAGAGTTGGTAATGCAGAGACAAAGTTGAATGGACACAAGGGAAAATAATAACATGAAAGATTAATAGAAATGATAAGAAGTCTTAATATGGAAGTTCAGAGCTACAAAGAAGACAACAAGAGACTGATGAGAGAGAAAAGTTAGATAAATTCTCGAGTGTTGCATGTCTTGAATCAGTTGTAGAGGAAATGAAGAAGGGATCGAACTCAAGACAAGAGGAAGAAGTCAGGTGTCATGAAAGGAAAAATGATCGTGGAAGAGTTGGTTATTCTAGAAGAGCTAGCAGAGCTCATGGACATGACTCACCTTTTTAATAAAAAAAAAAGTTTTATGCAATGGATGATCTCATAACAAAATCAAAGGTGACCTTGTCAGACATTAGAGAAGGAAACAAGAGGTAGATTGTTTGCAAGGAGAGCTAAGGAATCTCAAGCCACCTTCCTTTGAGGGTGAAAGAGAAAGGGAAGATGATGCCGAAGCATGGTTTCTTGGTCTCATGAGATATTTTCAGTTGCATAACTATTCATCTAACCTAGAAGCCAGGATTTCCACCTACCACTTACATGGAAAAGTTTCAATATGGTGGGACCAGCTGAAGCAAGTGGAGCATGTTAATGAAAGTAGGATCACTTGGAAGCAGTTCAAGAAGTACTTCCAGAAGGAGTACCTCTTAGAGAATTTCTATGACAAGAAAATGCAAGAGTTATTTGAGCTTAGGTTGGGAATCATGACTATGGAAGAATATGAGAAGAATTTCTTAGGATTGTTAAAGTATGTCAGGTTCATTGGTGATGAGAAAGTGAAAATATAGATATTTCTAAGTGGATTGCCAACCTTTTATAACGAAAAGATCAAGTATGATGAACTAAAGAACTTGACTGAGGCCATCAGGAAGGCTAAATACTTGTATGAGCAAGGCCAGGGAAGAGAATCCCTACATAAATCTTGGAAGGACAAGAATAATGTGAAGTCCGATCAGAGGAGGAAAGGATTCAAACCTCCCTTCAATAGGAATGAGCCAAATATAAATCAGCAAGATCAATATGCTAAGGGAGATTTCAAGAAGGAATATTCCTTGGTAAAAAGGGGAAGACCACCAATCCAATGCTGGGGATGCAAGGAAGATCACTTGTACAAGGATTTCCCACACATAAAGGATAGAGTGAAGAATGTGCATAACATCTGTTGTAACAAATATTGGAATTTTGGCTTTCGGTCACTTAGGAGATTGAATGGAAGCATTGGCAGTGGAACAACCACATACACCGAGCATTAAGCCACATGGAGAAAAAGCTCACGAGTCTGGGTTTTTTTCCGTTGGGGATTTGGCCGATGTAGATATCTTAACAACTACAACCTCGATCCCCAAATCCACTAAAGTATTAAAGTATAAGCTGGGTCAAATAAAGATTAAGAAAGATTAACATTAATAAATCTCATCAGAATTTCACGATTAGGGATTTCTCGCTTCAAGTATTATCGAAGTCCTGACACTTAAATCCACGAAAGGTTAAAGATTAATTTCTAATCATGATTAATTAAGAGATTAAAACAAATGATTATTGTCTAATTAATCCCATCGTGATTTCACGATTTGAGATTCCTTGCATGCCATAACTCTTGAGGACATGATACCTGAAACCCGAAGGCCCGAAAGAGTGCAATGTAAAAGCCAAAATATATTTTGGGGATTTGGAAGAGATGAACATTTTAATAACCACTCCTTCATTTCCCCGAATCCTGAAAACCCGAAATTAGGACTCTAGTCATATGCAAAACGAATTTAGAAAAACACAATTTTCTCAGCCGTAGAGAGGTCGTTTGTCACGTTCATATAGTTGATTGACATATACAAATCCTAAGCTGTCCAGTAGTGTCTTCAGAATTTCATTTTGAGCTTGATAAGGCAGTCAAAAGTCCCTCGCAAGATGAGGTTCATTTTTAGAAATATGGCATTTTTACTATGCCAAGTCATCATTTTCAAATGAAGGTTCTGAGCGACTGGAGTATCATTTTGAGAAACAGTTGCAGAATTTTATTCCTAACACATCAGAGATCATTAGTGTCTTTTAGTTTTCCTATAGGTGTCACAGATTGGGATAATCAAATCCATATCCAAGCCCTAATTTTTAGATTTCATATTTTCCTGTTTTGACACATGTTTGTTAAATGCAGATTTGGGAAAAATGAAAAGGGGTCTCAGGGAAATGAGAGAGATTTTTGCTCAAAATAAACAGATGCACAAAAGCCTCTTTCAATTTATATAGATTTGTCGCTATTTGAGAGATACATATCCATAACTGCAACCCTAGTTTTCGGCAGTTTGGCCCATTTTCTATGGCAGAAAGTTTCAAGAATTGGTTGTAATTGTTGTTATCTTTTAGATTAGAGAGGATTTCGACCTCAATACATATATGAGGAATATTTTTAAGAGGAGCAGGGGAGAGGAGTAGTACTCCTGGGTTGCAGCACTTGTTTTCATGTTTAATAAAAGAGTCCAGAGTATTTTCGATCTGTATTTTCGATCTATATCAGAGATTCTTATGATTTTGTTTGTAGAGAATGTCTTATTGCTTCGTTTTCACATCATTTCACTTGGTTTTATTTCCATTTGCTTCCCGATTTGTAACCGTGTTTGTAATGGAATTCATCCATTTGTTATATGCTCTATTGCTAGATAGGTTATAGGTTGTTTCTTGTAGAGATATGAAGGTTCAAAATTCATCCTTGCTAGATGCTCTGTCCCAACTATCTCTTTCCACTGATTTATGCTTGGAATTCACTCATTGCTAAGTGCTCCTTGCATTTTGATATGTTTTCTCTTTATTCTACCTCCATACCTTTTATAAATCCTTCCCTCTGCAATTGTTACACATTATTTTCATCATCCCTATGATCGTTAATGATATAAACCTATCTTTACCTTCAGAGGGGTCGATGGTCTGAGTTCCTGAAGAGAGAAGGGAGAAGAACTTTTCTTGAGAAAAGAAGTTGCATTTTCCCTTGTAAAAACCCTGTAAAAAAAGGAAGTTCGCAGGTTTCTATATAGGCAGGGTGAGAGAATGCCTAATTCTCACAGGTTGTACCATAGCTAGTGTGTGAGATGTTCACAGGTTGCTCTATAGGCAGGGTGCGAGAATGCCTACACATGGGAAAAACAAGTGTTTTCTCGAATCTTCTAGAAGGATAAGCTTCTATGATGAGGTGGCATCTGAATGGTTTGGATCTTACTCGCTTTCATGATTTAGTGGGATCATACTAACCTCCTCACCTTATCCTCTTCAAATTATAAAAGGAGAGGAGTTCTCATGGAGAAAGTTAGCTTGGGTTGGCTTGGAATTATTAGCTTGGTTGGAGTGGCTTTAAGGTTTTCTTTGTCAAGATAGATTGTGAATACCATCAGATCCGTGCTCTCAGAATTCTTGGAGTGAAAGTGTGTGGGGAACGAAGGACAGTTGGAAGGGACCTTACGACATCAAGGCCATGGTTGTAATCTCTCTTTCACATTTAATATGATACAGTAATATGATTATTTCCTATAAAGCTTGTTATGTTTTATTGTATGATTCCTTGATCACATACATGGGTTTATATTGAGTTTATGCTATTACTATCACTTTGGTTGGTTGTGTTCTTTTGCAGGATCATCATTGTATGAGTGTTGGAACAGAGCTAGGATGGCGATGGCGAGAGGAAGCGACGTTTAAATGGTATGCCACTTATCGCTCTTTAGTTAGTAAATTCAATATCTAAAACTTAAGGAAAGCGTCATGTTCTGGTGTGTTTTGTTCTATATCTAGGTGGATATAGGGAGATCAGTTAGTGTCCGCACCTACCGATTAGTCCGATAAAAAAATTGGCGACTCCACTGGGGAACAAATTGTTTCCTAGTTAGTTTAGTTTCCTTTGCTTCGATTGCTTGTTTTCTGGTCTCTAAGTCCGTGGGAGATCCATCCAGACTCTCTAGATCTAAAAGTTCACTCAAATTTATCACTTTTTCAAATTTTTGCTTGTTTACAGGCATTCTCGCACTGTACCCTTTAGTGGCCTACGAGAATCATTGATGTTCACACCCTACTGTTTAGTTAGGTGTGAACTTATCACACCCTACCAATGTCTAGCCTGTGAGAATACCTAATTCTCGCACTGCACTCTATTGCTAGGCTGCGAACTTGTTTGTAACTTTTTTGAATTGGGTTTTGTCATCTTTTGATGACCCAGTTTTGCTTTGATCAGCTGGATTGATATTTTGGAGCCTATATTGATCTGCTTACAGTCTGCTTGACATCCTTTGAGTTGCTTTTAGCCACTTTTTCTTTGTTTGGTTTTGAAGGATTAGTCTCTTGCTTTGAGTGTTTTTCAATTACAAAGTGTGTGTTTTCTTTAGAATTGTTTAAGGAAAGATGAGATTTCTTCTGAATAGTTTTCTTTAAAAGAAAACTTTTAGTTTGGGTTTCTTTGTTTTAAGAAAGTTCATTACTTCTTTTAGTGAAAATTTTGAAACAAAAAGATTTAATTTCTTTCTTTATATTAGATTGGGAGCATCCTTGCATTTGAAGTATCTTGGTGTTCAATACCTTTTTTTTCATTTCTTGAGAATATTGATATTGATGAGTTTAATATATTTTGGGACATTGTGCATATGGGAATGATAAATGTTTTCTCCTTCTCATAGCATAGATTTCATCGAAATGAAAAGATTGCATCTTCATATCTTTGCATAATTTTCGAGTCGGTCAAAACACCATATTGTCCATGCCATCTTCCTTTTGAGTAACAACAACCATAAAATAAAGCGCTTATAAAAAAATGATTAGACATTTTTTATATTTTCTGGTAGCAAACCTACATTAGATTAGTTGTAGGGCTTTGGAATAGGTGTGAAAGATAAATTTCCAAAGCTGCAAACAAACATAGAATCTTGAGTTAAGGAGTGGTTAAATACACTTATTACATTTTATCCTGGGAAGCCCTTCTAACACAAGGGTCAATCACGAGGTCGCATTGAGACTAGCAGAGTTACTCACCCTGCTTTGTTGGTCTTGGTGTAGAGATTATGTGTATTATGGGGGTCG
>JZKD02S1631390.1:757102-776404 GCA_000966675.3 Picea glauca | reverse complement strand
TCAATACTTTAGAACTAGGGAAAGAGTAGTATTCTGTCACGGTTTGTTCCAGATCCAGGTGGATCTGAGGAGATTGGTCTGTGTCCGCACTCACGAATTTATCCTTGAACACTCATGAAAATTGTTGGGGCATTTTTCAAGCCAAAGGGCATGAACAACCATTCAAAAAAACCTTATTTGGAATTGAAGGAAGTCTTCCATACATTGGTCTGCTCTATTGGGACCTGGTGGTAGTTAGACTTCAGATCAATATTACTGAAGTATTTTCCCCTCTTGAGTTGGTCAAGGAGATTGTTAATTCAGGGAATTGGGTACCAGTTCCTAACTATGATTTTATTTATGGACCGATAATCAATGCAGAGTCACCAAGACTCGTATTTATTCTTCACAAGCACTATTGTGCTTCCCCACAAGGCGATGAGATTGATAGAATGTGCCCCTTTTTGAGAATTTCTTAGATCTGTAGCTTGATTTCCTTATTTTATGATAGAGAGTGGTGATAGATTGTCCCATTGGGTAGAGATGCGTCGAGGGTCAGATCAATTGAGTGCTTGACATGACAATGCAGAGGTACCCCTGTAGGTGAGGAGAAGATGTCTTTGTATTCTTCCATGACCTTATCCATTTTCTTCTACTGCATGGAGAGACCTGCCATGGAGGCCATGGATGTGGTTGCAACCTTCCACTCATTTTGAGCGTGAATCACGAAGAAGACAAACTTATCGATTTGAGATATGACCTTATTGCATTGCTTGGTAGAGATCAAGGAAATGGAAGTAGGTGGGACTACCTCGGGTATCATATACAATTTCCTGTCCAAATTACTAATAACACTATGAGGCCTAGACTCTTATACAATGTGATGTTTCCATAAATAAGGTTGGACAAAAATAACATCGCAAACCTCAAGGGGGGCGACATCAGAAAGTACCTCATCTTTGAAGGGCTTAATGTCGTAGGGAAAGAAACATTGTTGGCTGACGTGAAGATCTCTCCCTTGGAGGAGCCATCCGATGGTGTACGATTGTGAGTGTGGTGTTGTTGGCACATCTAATCGCTTGACTACCTCCTTTGAGATGAGTTTATTCTTGTTATCGCTATCAATGTGATGAAGTGAAACGGAGTACCCTTCACCCACATCTATGAAAGAAAGAGGCACTCACCTTCCTCTGGTTCATCAAGTTCACCGGGATGGACCTTGGTGGTAGAAATAGTGGCATCGAGTTCTGTGTCAATTATATGTCTCCCATTTTCTAGTTCTAACCCATAGTTGGAGCCCACATCTAATTCAGAGTCTTTCACCTCAACCACCAATGACTTCTTTGAGTGGAATTCAATAGTGTTATGCCAAGGGCTCTTATGGAAATATCACCACTTACGGACCCCCCAGCTGGGTGGATGAGCCCCCTGGACCTCACAGGGGGGGAAATCCCCCCCTGCAACCCCCCTGCATGGAAGAGTGTACAATATTCTGGGGTGTACATTTTTCATGGGGTATAAACACAGCTGAAAATAAATACCTATGAATCAGGAATATAATCAAGATCCACAACCAATAACAGAACCACTCCCTGTCCCAAATATTATGTGTTTATGTTTTTCATTTGATTTATGCATAATGGTTTATATCTAACCCTAATCTTGATGAGTAGAGATAGAATATTTGTAACATTTTTTTTCCTAAGTGTTCTTGTGGGTCATCTTTGGGAGGAGACTAGGAGCTTGGGAAGTTACAAAGGTTAAGGAGGTATACATCGAACGTTAGGACTGAAGGTACTAATTCAGACATACTTTCCTATCTCTTTTTGTTCATTTATTTAGAATGTTTGGGGTAGTTTAATAATATGATTGTCTTTTAAGAGAGATCATAGCTCTGCCTGTACTTTGACCCTGGTATAGTAATAGGGGGATTTTCCCCGCTAGAACAATTGTCGAATCCAATGGGGATTCTTTCTAGGGTCTTAGTGGTAAATCTTGGTTAGATTTGATTTTTAGTTTCTTTCTGATTTTTCTGAGTGTTCTGAGTTAGTTTGGGTCTCTGGTCACCTTATAGGTGCCTACTAGTTTCACTTGCCCAAGTTGTCTTTCCACGCTTTTTATTTTTTTGAAACTTTATAGAGGTGTATGCGCCCTGTCCTCTATACAACATGCATACATATGTGGTCTGCATTATATACAACCCACGTACATATGCAGGTTGGTTGTGCACAACATGCGTCTTGGTTGTTTTGGAGAATTGTTTTTTAAATATTTTCCTTTCCTACAGGAAACTTGTGGTTCCTAGGTATTCCTAAGTTCCAGAAGCCTCTGGTGTTTTGGGATGAGACAGTTTGTAGGCTCAAATTTTTTATGAAATAATAAAAATAAATCATCTTGTCTCTCTATGTTTCCTAGCCTTTTTTACTTAATTTTAGCTTGATTTTTTAAGAAAAATGAGTTGTATTTTGAAAAACATCCCCCTCATAGTCGAGGGGGGCATGAATCGTGTATTTTGCAGTTCATTTTAGCATCTTTTGTTAGTTCTGCTTTGATTGGAAGAAAATAAAAAAATAAAAACTTAGTTTTTTAGGTCTCTTTATTTCTTTGTGTTTGCTTTGCATTGTTATTTGAAAAAGAAAAATAAATTAGCATAGGGTTGTGTTTTCTTTTCATCTTGAAAGCATTTCAAAAGAAAAATAAGAAAGAAAATCCTTTCATTTTCTCTTTTGTTTCACTCAAAAGTTGCATTTTACATTTTGCATGGAAAGGAGAAAATATTGCATCTTGATGTTTGAAGGATTGTTCATGCATTTTCTTTCAATTGAAGGATTAGTGTAAATTTTTATTTACCAGTGTTCTTAAAAGTTTCATTTTGCAATATTCTCAAACAACATCTATTACACTTTCATTCCTTGAGTAAGAAAATCCCCTAAAACGAATGCGCTAATCTAAAATAGATTAGTAACACTTTTTATAGGGTTCACCAATAGCTTAGGCTAGGACCTTGGACTAGGTGTGGAGAGGTAAACTCTCCAAGGCCAACCCAAACTTAACTTAGGTTTTTGTGCTAGGGTGTGAAAAATACACCTTGTAATTACTCAATCCAGGAAGCTCCTCTCACATAGGATTCAAACACGAGGTCACGTAGAGGATGGTGATGGAGATATCCACTCTTGATCCAGACAAAGTGTTTGGGAGAGTGTGTAATGGGGGTGAATCTTGTAGCGTTATTGGCTCGACTTGTGTTAGAACTCTGAGACACTTGAATTCATCCAAGGTAGTCTAAGAGTGATTCTAGCCCTATTGCATTTCATGCCTCAGGAGTATATTTGGGCTTAGTTAACCTACCCATACACTTTCTTGGATGTCGACTGTACCCCCATGGTTTTTTATTACAAGTTAGTGGCCTAGTTTCCATTATATAGGTTGACACACATGTGACTGCAAGGGGTGTATCACAGTACTTGAGGTAGACTCTGTACTCTCTGGGAGACACCTGAAGGGAAGAGGTTTGGGTAACCTCTTCTCTTGGCCAGTTGTTTTCCTTTGTGAATTATTTGGATGATCAAGACATCATCTCCCTAGGTCGAAAGCATTCAGAAGGGTAGTTTGTTTGGTTTGTATATTTTTAGGATTTTCTTCTTTGTGGTGTGCTCTGTGCTCCCTAGTTTTCCATAGTGATTTAGTCAGTATTTTATTTGGGTCTCTGAACTAAGTTGGTAGGCCACCCACTCTATCAGTCGTAAGGAATTTTTGGTCTTCATCTTAGAAACATGGATCTGCCTCTTTATAGGAGTTGTTTTTTATACCACTGGTTCTCTAAAGTCAATGTGTGAGACTTTTATAAACTTGAATGATCCCACAAGGGAAGAACCTGTGCATAAGATATTCATGGAAAAAGCTACTGACGATACCAACCAAGGAACCCCTTCAAAAGGGGGTTCTTTTGATTTTCCTTTCTTTGGAAATGTCGGTTTCCCTTTGATGGCCACTTTGTACATTCCTAGGTTGAATGTGGGATTATCGGTTTGGTTGGGTACCATTCCCAATGTCCCAAATGCTCTTGATGCTTCTTATTTAAGCACCTTATGTCATGGGCATCATGTTTATGTTCCTTCATTAACAAAGTCTTCTCCTCCTCCTTCTACCTTCTCTGGTGAAAGTATCGCTACTAGTAACCCGAAGTCCAAACGAAATAGAAAAGAGGAAGAATAGGAAGAAGAAATCACCAATCACTGAGTCATGTTGGAGATAGATCATCAACCTCTGCAAGTCATTTTGAATACCAACAAACAAACTCTGCAAGTCATGATGGGGGAACGAACCTAGTCCCTGCAATTCAGAATGGATTTCAATCACCAACCTTTGTGAGTCATGTTAGATATAGGTCCTCAACCTCTGCTAGTCATTTTGAAGACTAGCACCCAACCTCTACAAGTCATGCCGGGGGGGAAATTTCAGTCACTGCTAGTCATACTAGCGATAGGTCTGTATACTTTGTGAGTCATTTTATCAATCAATCACCAACCTATGAAAGTCATGTTGGAAATGTGCAACCAACCGTTGTGATTCGTGTTTGGGGCACATGTCTCCTCAATGCGAGTCATACAAGTGATATGTCAACAACCTCTGCTATTCATGTTGAAGACAAGCAACCAGCCACTGCAAGTCATGCTAGGGGCATGTTTCTCATCAATGCGATTCATATGAGTGATATGCAACCAACCACTGCTAGTCATGATGAGGGAACTGATTCTATTGAGAAACCTGCATGGATAGGATGTAAGCCTAAGTTCCCTTGTAATCTTTGTGATTTGAAAATGAGAATACTTGTTTCTTATAAATTATTTGTAAGTGTTAATTATCTATGCTTGGGAAAAAGGATCAATTTGAAAACACATAAATTAGAGAGTTTTCACACTTAATATGCACATAATAATCATCAATTAATAGCCATCAGTAAACACATAACATAGAAAATGATAACGGAGTTCACCCCTCACTTGGGCTACATCTCTTGGTCCAACTTCCAATGGATATTTTATATTATTCTCTTAAAGTTCTAAAAAAAAGTGCTCAAAATTCCAAATAGATGGCTCCAGTGGCTCCAGAACATCCAAAAACCCCTAGCTGGGCTCTTTCTGCACCTGGTTTGGCCAAAAAATAAAGAAGATATCCTCCTGGAAAATTTCCTCTTCAAGTTTGTTGTCTCTAGTTCTCCAATTACCACATGTGTGTGAATAACCTGGCTCTCGCAGGGTTACTGGGCCAAAAAAATAGCACCACATTCATCTCGCAATTCGTGGAAAAATTTTGAACGATTAGCGCCCCTTAGAGCGGAGGTTTTGGTCGCATGGAGGGAATATGGCCATGTCCCAGTGCATAACCCGACCCCCGTGGATAAACTATTGCACAATACCCATGCCATCAATCACATGGAGTGGTCATGTGGCATATACTAGTGCCTTCTGGTATTAACCTTCGTGGATAAAAATCCCAGTGCGTGCCAAATTTTATATGGAATGGTTGTAGTTGTGGTATGGATTGGGGGATGGGGCTAAGCCCCGACCCTTTTCTCCACTAACCATACTCTAATTTCAATTCAAATAAATATAAACAAAGTGTAGGTTAAGAAACACCCATAGGCGGGCTGGTAGCTTGGCCTACGTTAGAGCTATGCACTTTCCCACAAGGTCGAGGATTCGACCCTCATGAACTACCAAAACTTTTATAAACTGGAGGGGTGCCATGTGGCAGCCCATGATTGGGACATATGCCACCATATTACTTTCCACCCAGACACCATGTGTCAACAGACCAATCATCTACGTATCTCCCACATAGTCTGCCCAGTCAGCCTGCCAACTCAACACCTCTTCACAGTGGCCAGTCCACATCACCTACCACATGTGGGATCGTACCCTGCCACATCATCACTGTACGGACTATACAGTCACCAAAATTTTGCATGTTTGGAAAAATGAATAGAACACGATATCTCACTCATACAACATTCGTTTGAACCCATTCAAGTTGTGTTGGGTTCGTGAGGACAAGGCATACACATGTGTCTATTTTGAAGCAATTCCGAGCACTTTGATTTTTGAGAAAATTTTGATCCCCTAGATTACTCCTCCCCATTGGGAAGCTTTTGGACCTCCAAAATACTACTTTCAGTCTATCTAAAGATGAGGGTACAAATCCCTCACCTTTCCAACCTCAATCCACTTGGCCTTGCTTGGATTTGTGCCTCTAATACCAATTTGAAGGTATTCCACATTCAAGGATTGTATTCCTATCAAGGATTGTGTCTTCATGCAGTTCTGAAAGATATTCTAGCGAGAAATCATCTATAGAAGGAATCTGAACATGTACTCCTTGATCATCAATCAAAGGAGGCTCTTAAAATCTCAAATTCTCAACATTGACAACTGCATACATTTGCATATAAGGAGGAAAATCCAAACAGAAGGCATTGTTACCAATCTTGTCGAGAATCTTGAAAGGTCCATCTCTAATTGGTTTCAGTTTTTTACCTTCTCCTTTAAGCCTCTCTTTTCTAATTTAAATCCATACTTCATCTCCAACTTGGAAACTGTGATCAACATGATGCTTTTCATGTCTTGTCTTGTACTTGGCTTGGCTCTTTTCCAACTGTTCTTGTACCATTTGATGCACCAACTGAATTTGTTCAATGAAATTATTTTCCCTATCAATGTCATAATGACCATCAATAGCAATGTCTTTCCCAAAGATAAAATCTAAAGGATATTTGGGCAAATAAACAAAACATGCTTCAAATGGAGATGTTTGAGTTGAAGAGTTCTTAGCCCGGTTGTAAGCATGTTGAATGTAGTGTAGGTTCTCATCCCAAAGCTTAGGATGCTTGCTGCAATAACCACAAAGAATATGCACTATTGTCTTATTAACCACTTCTATTTGACCATCAGTTTGTGGATGAAAAGTTGTGCTCTTTTTCAACTTGGTGTCCATGAGTTCCCATAAACTTGACCAAAATTTCCCAATAAATCGAGAATCTCAATCAGAAATAATGGATTTAGGAAACCCAAAATGTACCCAAACATGTTGAAAGAACATATGTTTCATTTTCTCAACTGTAACCTGCTTCTTACAAGGCATCAAAATATACATTTTGATGAAATGGTCAACCAAAACATAAAGATAATCATGATTTTTTTTAGACATAGGTAGACCTCCTACAAAATCCATGGAAATTCTTTCCCAAGGATGAGAAGGAACCAGAAGTGGAGTATACAAACCCAACTTTCAATTGCCAGGCTTGCTTGTAGCACATGGAGAACATCCTTTTACATATCTTGAAACAATTTCATTCATTTTAGGCCAATAGCAATACCTTTTCAAATTAGCCATTGTCTTACCTACACCAAAGTGACCAATAATAAGAGAAGAATGAGCTTCCCTTATAATGTTGACTCTTTCACCCTGTGGAATACATAGCTTTCCAAGATGATACAAAATATTATCATGCACACGGTAATCCAATTCCTCAACTTGGTTAGAATGACACAAAGTTTCATAAACCTATTTACAATCAACATCTAAAGAATATTGTTCAACATAGCTCTCATGCATGATAGAATTATGCTTGAAGAATAACTGAAGCACTAACAATAGGCCTTATAACCTCTTGGTTATACATTATAACCAAGTGGAATTGTTGTATAAAACCCATCCATCTGAAGTGCCTTTCTTGTTGTAGCTTCGTTTGTAATTGTAAGTATTGCAATGGTTGATGATTTGTGTGAATGATGGTTTCTTTTCCCAACAAAGAATGTTTCCATTTTTTCACACTTTGCACCAAAGCATACAACTCCTTATCATAATTAGGATAGTTAATTACTTCACCATTAAAAGTTTCAGAATGAAAACAAATGGGCTTACCATGTTGCAACAAGACTACTTCCATTGCATAATTTCTTGCATATGTTTGGATCTCAAATGGTTGTCTCAAATCTGGAAGTGAAAGAACTGGAGCTGAACTAATATTCTCCTTCAATGCATCAAATTTTTTTTGTTTCTTTCCTCCCCATTGGAAAATTTGCTTGATGCTTGCTATTGGATGTAATGGAGCTTCAATTGATGATAAGTTAGCAATAAACTTTCTCCAATATTGTGTTTCTCCTAAAAATATTCTTACCTCGACCACATTGTTGGGCTTTGGCCAATCCAAATAACTTTGACCTTCGAGGGATCAATTTTCAGTTCTCCTCCTCCAATAATATGCCCCAAGTAAACAAGTGAGGTCTTTCCAAACTCACATTTGGACATCTTCAAAAATAATTTTTCTTTCTTTAAGACATCCATAACTTGGTTCACATGCATACCATGATCTTCATGAGATTTTCTAAATATCAAAATATCATCCAAGTAGACAATCACACAATCATCAAGAAAAGGTCTTAAAACATCATTCATGACTCTCATGAATGTAGTAGGATCATTGCAAATTCCAAATGGCATTACCATCCACTCAAACAAACATTGATTTGTTTTGAAAGCTATCTTCCAAGTGTAGCCTTCATCAATTATAATCTGATGATATCCACTTCTCAAATTCAATTTAGTAAAATAATTAGCATCTTTCAATTGATCAAGAAAATCATCAATTCTAGGAAGAGGATAACAATTCTTTACCGTAATCTTGTTCAAGGCCCTGAAATCTACACACATGTGCCATGTACCATCTTTCTTTGGCACTAAAACAATTGTGATCCACATGGCGATATTCTTGGAATGATGACCCCTTTGTCCAACAACTCTTGGATTTTTTTTTTTAATTTCAGCATTCTCCATGACTGACATCCTATACATACCAATATTTGGAAGAGGACATTATGGTTTCAATTGTATCTCATGTTGGATATCCCTTTTTGGAGGCAATCCCTTTGGTTCCTGAAACATCTCATCATGTTGGTTAACAACCTCATATAAATCAGATTTCAACTTTGAATCACAACCTTGGAAATCTTCTTTTTCAACATTGTCTTTGGTTTTGATCATCAAGAGGACACAATTCTTACAAGAATTGACTAATCTCTTCATTTTTCCAACATTTACAAGTGACAAATTCAACTTCTTGGTATGTTCTCTAACAATGTAATCAAATCCGTTTTTAAAAAAATGATACTTGTTCTCACAACGATGAAATATGGCTCTCCTATCATATAAGTATGGCTTCCCAACACAATACCATAGATATCCAAAGGAATAACATCAAGATCTACCTCATCTATAAAATTTGCAGTGATGGAAAATCTAAGTTTACACCTTCTTGTCACATGTAATTTGGCATTGTCACATATACATCCTAGAGGGTATGGTTTAGGATGTGGAGTAGTTTCCAATTTTAGTTTCTTGGTGGTGTCTTCAGATATGAGGTTTGCTTGAGATCCAGTATCAAAAAGAGTATCTATCATGGTATGTTTTGAAATCACCCTTATGTGGAAAAGCTCTATTCTTTATTTTTCTTGTTGAGTTTCATGGAGGCTATTACTACTTGAAGTACTAGTACTTGCAATAGATTCATTACCTTGAAAACGCATGGCTGTAATATTTATTTTATCACCCGAATCGAAACCTAAATCATGTTGTACGATTGCAGTAGTCTTTGGTTTCCCCTTATTTTTGAACTTTTTGGGTCTCTTTTCAGGATGAATTTTCCAAGAATTGTCTTCATCATGGCCATCTTTTGAACAATGTTTACATGTGAGTTTCTCTCCCTCTTTCTTGACTAAAGAAATCTTTCTTTCATTTCCCTTAAAAGTTTTCCTTCCTTTGTCTCCATGAACAAAAGGTTTCTTTCTACCCTCTTGAGTTTCATTCCTCCCTCTTGCTTCCAAATGAGTTGCTTGTACACCAACTTCATCTAGACTTGTAGGGTTAAACATAAGTATTGTGTGCCTCAAGTAGCTATGCAATCCTCCAATATATTTGAGTAAAGTTTCTTGAGAAGACAAATCTGCACCCAAAATCAAATCCCTTATCCTAAATTCTCGAGTGTAGCTTTGAACATTTTTCTCTTTAGCTTTTCTAAAGTTTTTCCAATCCATAATAGCTTTATGCATGTATGCTAATGGATAAAATTGTCTTTTAAGTGCAACAGTAAAATCATTGCAAGAGGATAAAACTTTACCATGTTTCTTCATGTCCTCTTAAGTTTTGGCTTCAAACCAAATGAGTGTTGCATTGTCCAATATTAAAGAAGCAAGATGAATCTTAATTTCATCATATGTGATCCTTTGTATCCTACAATACACTTCAATCTGACAAATCTAGTTATCCAATTTCTCATCATTTACCTCTCCATTGTACATAGACAATTCAAACTTAATATCAAGCATAAGCAAAGGATTTTGTAGAGGAGTTTTACCATGTTCTTTTGGAGAATTTGGAGGTGTTTGTGAAATGGTGGAAGAGGTGGAAGATGGAGGTGAAGGAGGTGGAGAATCACCATTCCCTCCATTTCCCTTTGGAGTTTTATGACCAATGTCTCCATTTCCCTTTGGAGGGTTGGATATTTCACCTTGCAATATTGCATTTATTTCTTCAAAAAAAACTTTCACCATCTCAGTCATATCATAGAAATATTTTTTTAAAGTTTCCTCTTTTGAAGGAAGATTTACATGATTCTCCTCATGAGCCATACTTGGTGAATATCTCCTTCAAGCTTGAGGTGATTTGGTAGTTCTCCTTCTTGACAGTTGAGAACTTGTCTCTACAAGTTGACCTTCTCCTCTTGTGAGCTTAAACCTTGTAAGCATCAGAAAACAAAACACTTGCAAACAATCAATCCTTCAAAAACCTATTCTTTGATACCTTCTTAATCTGAAAATGAGAAGACTTTTTTCTTTTAAATTATTTGTAAGTGTTAATTATGTGTACTTGGGAAAAAAGATCAATTTGAAAAAAAAAAAAATTAGATATTTTTTACACTTAATATGCACATAATAACCAGTAATTAACAGCCATCAGTAGACACATAACACAGCAAATGATAGAGGAGTTCACCCCTCTCTTGGGTTACATCCCCTGGTCCAGCTTCCAATGGATCTTTTATATTATTTTCTCAAAGTGATAAAAATGGTGTTTTAAAATGCTCAAAATTCCAAATAGATGGCTCCAATGGCTCCAGAACATCCAAAAACCCCTAGCTGGGCTCTTTCTGCACCTGGTTTGGCAAAAAAATGAAGAAGATATCCTCCTGGAAAATTTCCCCTTCAAGCTTGATGTCTCTAGTTCTCCAATTCACACCAATGTGTGACTAACCCGAATCCCATAGCATTACTGGGGAAAAAACCCAGAACCATGTACATATCTCAATTCATGGAAAATTTCCAAATGGTTATCTCGATTAGTTCCCCTTAGAGCGGAGATTTTGGTCGCATGGGGGGCATATGGCCACGTCCCACCACATAACTTGACCCCCATGGATAAATTGTTGCACAATCCACCTACCATCGATCATGTGGAGTGGTCATGTGGCATACACTCATGCCTTCCGGGCTTAACCTACATGGATAACAATCCCCGCAGATGCCAAAGGTTATATGGAATGGTTGTAGCTATGGTATGGACCGGGGCTGGGGCTAAGCCCTGACCCTTTTCTCTGTCAACCATACTCTAATTTCAATTCAAATAAATATAAACAGAGTATAGGGTAAGAAACACCTGTAGGTGGGTTGGTAACCCGACCTATGTTAGAGATATGCACTTTCCCATGAGGTCGGGGGTTCGACCCTCACGAACTACCAAAAATTTTATAAACTAGAGGGGTGCCATGTGGCAACCCACGACTGGGCCACATGGCACCATATTACTTTCCACCTAGACACCACGTGTTAGCAAACCATTCATCCACGTATCTTCCACATAGCCTACCCAGTCATCTTTCCAACTCAATACCTCTACACAATGGCCAATCCATGTCACCTTCCATGTGTGGGATCGTACCTTGCCATGTCAGCACTATACGGACTATACGAACTGTACAGTCAGCAAAATTCCGCATGTTTGTAAAAATGAACAGAACACGATATCTCACTCATACGACGTCTGTTTGAACCCGTTCAAGTTGTGTTGGGATCGTGAGGACGATCCCTATGCACGTGTCTGTTTTGAAGAAATTTTGTGAACTTTGATTTTTGAGAAAATTTTGATCCCTTGGGTCACTTTGTAAGGGAGATCACCTTACTCATTTATGCCCTAACCTTCCAGAGGCACGAATATTGTGGTCCTTTTCTACAAACTCTTTTGATTCTTAGTCTTCTGAGGTTTCCTCACGGTCTATTCATCTTTTGGTTGATGAAGTGGTCATGTTGATGCAATCTTCGACTGACCCCACTCCTCTTTTGGGGTGTGATGCGCCTTTAGACCAAATTGTCTCACAACCCCTTCAGCAAGTGTTTGAGAAAGTGGTCATGTCAATGAAATATTCGGTCAATCCCACTTTTCTTTTGGGGGGTGATGTGCCTTCATACCATGTTGTCTTGCAACCTATTCAGTCAGTGGTTGAGGAAGTGGTCACGCCGATGCAATTTTCAGTTGATCCCACTCTTCTCTTAGAGAGTGTCAAATCTACCAAAGTGTTCATGCCAATTCAATCTTCAGTTGATCCCACTCTTCTCTTAGAGAGTGTCGATTCTACCAAAGTGGTCATGCCAATGAAATCTTCGGCTGATCCCACTCTTCTCTTGGAGAGTGTCGAGTCTACCAAAGTGGTCACGTCAATGCAATCTTCGACTAATACCACTCTTCTCTTGGAGAGTGTCAAGTCTACCAAAGTGGTCACACCGATGCAATATTTGGATGATCCCACTCTTTTGATGGGGAGTGATGTGTCTATCGACTATGTTTTTATCATTTCCAGTTCATTACTTTCAAAACAAGGGGGCATTTCACTCACTTCGAGCATGCCCCCTCCAAGTTCTAGGATGGTTTCCTTTGATTGGAATGAACTTGTTGAGCCTCGCCTTCCTTATTCTGCACCCTTTCAAATACAGGTTGAAGTTAATTCAAAAAACATGTACCGATGTATTGTGGATGAAGGAGCCTCTGCAAGTATTTTATCATCCTCGACTTGGCAAGATTTGGGTTCTCTTGACCTTGTGTCTGCTTCACATGAGTTGTTGGATTTTTACAGTTGTCCTAGTGAATATTTGGGGATTCTTCCTCAGTTTCCTATCTTGTTAGGTGGGAAGATTGTCCTTGTTGATGTTATAGTGGTTCAAGGCCTGTTAAATTTCAATATATTTCTCAGGCGTGATTATGTATATGTTATGAACTCTGTGGTTTCTACGCTCTTCTGGGTGATGCATTTCCCTCACAATGGAAGTGTTGTCACTATCGACCAGTTGAAATATGATAATCACCATCCTAATTCGACGTTAGTTTAAGCTACCCCTTTATATTTTCCTAGTATTCGTGTAGACTCTACCCCGCCACAGGTAAATTATGTGATGTATTATCCTCGGTGTTCAATTTCTCCTACGCAGGAACTTGTTCACTCATGTTTTCCTTCTTGAGACTTGGTCTCAACAATTGATCCATTGGTTTATCCATTAGGGGCATGGCAGCCCTTGCTTCCCCCTCTTGGTCTGATTGGCCTTGAGTTTCCTTTTGAGTTTGCTCTCACTATTTGTATATCCTCAAACCCTCATGCTTGTTATTCTTCGTTGATAGACTCTGCCAATATTGACCAGTACCTCTATCGTCATATGGAATATGGTCAATTTTCTTCACCCTTTGGGACTGTCGACCCTCCTCCTTCGTGTGATTTATTGGATTTTGAATTTCCTTTGGATGAGGCTATCCTTGAAGCCATGACTATTGTTTCTATACTGTGGGAAGACTTACACAATGGTTTATGTTTTCTTCCCTTTTGGGAGACTTTCTAGGTTGACTATCGAAGAGACTCTTGGTTAGATCCTAGAAGCAGGCTCTACCTGAAATACTACCACACATGAGTCGTAAGGTTGTGCGGTACCTTATACATATTGTACAATCCATGTTTGTTGTTTTCAAGTTTTGTATTCAGTAGCACCTCTTATTTTCTGAATTTTCTATCGATATTGAATTTATTAACTTTCGGATGAGTGTTATTGGCCTTATATACAAGATCTTGGAGACATTTTTTATTTGACTTTTGTTCATCGTATCGATCCATTCTGATAGGTATTGAACTTGAAACTGGAATATAGGTTATATTTTTCCCTACTTTCATTTTTTTCATTATTTGTTTCATGGTTCATTTAGCCTTAGGATCAACCCCACTGAATTGTGACACTAACCTACCTTGATGATAAGTGTGTCTTACTTTATGTGGTAGAGCCTTCCTTCCATGGGAATCCTAGTTAGAGCCTTGTTTTCCATTTGGTGCACATGTTGAAGTACTTCGTAGGAATGAGAGTCATGTTTAGTCCCACCATGACTTTGTGTTGAAGCCTCATTCTTCTTGTTAATCATCATTCTTGGCCTTACCCACATGACTCCCTAATGAGCATGGTTTGTTGTATTTCAAGCTCGCTTTAAATTTTGAAAGAAACATCCAAAGAGATTGTATTTATTCTTTTCAATATCGTCTGGCTTACTTGAGAAAAGTAGCCCCCTGGAGTCTACATTAAGCCCTTTTCAGACTCTCTAAAATTGAAAACATTGTCGCGCGATCTTGTTTCCCTTCATGCTCACCAAACTCAAATTTGAAGGCACATCTGTTTGGTTGAAGTTTACCCCTTTTTTGGTCCGAATGGATAATTTTACGAATAAAGGTATGCTCTAGGAACTTCGGTTCACTAAAAGAGTATTCTCAGGCGTAAGTTTAACCCTTTTTTGGGCCTGGGGGACTAAATTTTTGAAAAAGGAACATTCTCCTTGTTTTTGGTTTATCTCTTTTTTGGGCCTTATAGATTACTTACGAAAAAGGAACCCCCCCGAAGTCCATAGTTAAGCTCTTTTCAGACTCCCTGAATATGAAAATATCATTGAGTGACCTTGTTCCTTCACACTCATTAAATTGGTCCAGAAGAACATCTACTTGGCATGAGTTTAACCCTTTTTCTAGCCAGTATATTATTCAGGAAAAAGGTATGCCTCGGGAGATTCATCTCGTTGGGAGATTTCTCCTCAATTATATTTTATATTTTTTTGAGCTAAGGAGACTAAACCTAGAAAAAGGTTGTGATTCCATAGTTAAGCTCTTTTTAGACTCCTTAAAAATGAAAAGATAGCCAAGTGATCTTGTCTCAATCACACTCATTAAAATGGTATTGAAGAGATGTATTTTCAGTATAAGTTTAACCCTTTTTTGAACCGACTAGACTAATTGTGAAAAATGTAGTCCCTGAAGTCTTTTTTTTGCATTTTTTCAAACTCTCTAAACGTGAAAAAACCACCAAGCTTACCTTCTTTGGGCTCGCAAAAAATCACATGGGAAGAGTCTTGTTATGTCATGCTTAATATCATTGCGAGTCTCATCTTTACATCTTTGGCCTAATTTCAGCTCTATGTTTCTCTCAACTGAACCTTTAAAGCATTCCTTATACGCAAACCTTGCAACACTTTTTTTCTTTGTGATCTGACACCCTGACCCATGGAGGAATTCTCCCCGAGTGTCCTTATCCTGCACATGTATCCTTTCCTTGAGAATCATTATGTTCCATGCGCTTGGAACCAATTTTTTTTCTCGTGACACTCGTTCCTCCTTTGTAATGTAGCATTCTTTTATTCTTTTTCAAGCTCCTTAAAAAATTGAAAAAGACAAAAAAAAGTCAAATATTCCAAAAAGATGGGATAGGAAATAAACATTATTTTTTCGGAAGCAAGATAGTATCCCTTGGACAAAGCACATCCTTCTATTTTTTTGTCAAGCATTGGGATATAATATGACCTTAGGAATTTGTTATCACTACATAGATTTGTTTCCTCCTCCATTTGGTTACTCTTCCAAACATATGGAGAGTTTGTGATGCCTCCTGCATCACAAACTTATGTCAATATTACGTTACTTGAGTCTGATCATCTTTCGTGCTTTTTTCCAAGGGAATTTTTATCCAACCTGAATCGGGCATTCTTCATTTTGTCTCTTGAATTTCATGAGTCATCAATCACTTGAGTCTATTCAAGTCCAAATTCAAAATCGACGAAGTTTTGTGCCTGATGATCGAGATCCTCTGGTCTCTCCCCTATGGTATGTTGAAGACCTCAGAGTAGTGATAATTACACTTCTATTGTACTCCTACTTGATTTGTTGAATATCTTGAAGTTGTTTCTCAAGCTATGAATTCCCCATCTCCAGCCACAAGATTTGACGCTTCTTGAAGATGAATATTGTATTGTATTCGAATACCATCACTTGATTTTGAGTTGTAGATCCTTTGTGTATTGCTTGTGACTGCACTTTATATAGACATTTATATGACATGGATTTGTAGTGTATTTGATTGGTATCCATGATTAGTTCATCCCGAGCATGGATATGCCTGCCTCGGAGAGATTATTATTTTTTTGTAGATAATGACCTCTTGAACTATGGCCCTGGGCTCACTCGACTTCATGCCTTCCCACTGGTAAAGATATTGTAATGTATTTCAGTCATCATTTTCTCTTCTGACCTCACACATTAGGGGGCATATATTGTAGACCTAAAATTCCCTACCTATGCATACATGGCATTGGCCTTTCTACTTGCACAATTTTCCAAATCACTGTAGAGGATCTCTCTTTAAAAAACCATTTTTTGGAGCATGTATGCACCCTGCTGCACTATTTCCCGCATACATACGCTACCTTCATACTAGAAAACCCACGTACATACGCTATTTGCATACTAAACAGCCCACATTTACCTCCAAAATTTGCAAAAAATAAAAAGTTTCAAGGAATTCGACAGAGTTTACGAGCTATTGAGGTTTTCCCAACCAATTCACCCATTGTAGCCTATCCCCAAACCAAGTAAACATCTTTTTTTCATATAAAATAAGGTCTTAGGGTCCCATTCCATCATCAAGCATTAGAACAGAGAAACTCTTCCAAAATACCTTCCCCCTCTTATTCCAAATATTGCATCCCTTTCTAAGATTTAGCCTCAACATTCCCTCTCTAGCCCTTTCTCCTATACAATCTCTTCCATTTCCCTAAAGTGATCTATTGATTGTGAGAGAAGGCTTTGGGATGATGCATTTGGAGAAACATTAAGAGGATCCCGAACCTGGTTTGTGGAGCATCAACCATTGAAGGTTGTAAGTTTTAATCTTCATACTGAGTAAAAGAATCATTTTCTTGTCCCAAATATTATGTGTTTATGCTTTTCATTTGATTTATGCATAATGGTTTATATCTAACCCTAATATTGATTAGTAGAGATAGAATATTTTTAGCATTGTTTTCCTAAGTGTTCTTGCAGGTCAACTTTGGGAGGAGACCAGCAGCTTAGGAAGCTACAAAGGTTTAGGAGGTCTACATCGAACGTTAGGACTAAAGGTACTACTTCTTACCTACTTTCCTATCTCTTTTTGCTCATCTATTTAGAATGTTTGGGGTAGTTTAAGAATAGGATTTTCTTTTAAGGGAGATCATAGCTCTGCATGTACTTTGACCCCGATATAGTAATAGGGGGATTTTCCTCGATATCATAGTGACATCCAAACCCTAACCCAGTGATCTGGGTTAGTCAAAAACCCTAATTCCTTAACGGAAATAGAAAACCATTGACAAAAACTATGTGTCATAAAACCTCCCAACAATGGACATGAAAATCAAGGCAACATGAAAAATTATGGGCAGTATTGTATAATGGAGTACATTTATTTTCCGTAAGTGGGGTACTTATAGATGGTATCTGATAACATCTCACTATGATAGGCCACGAGATGTTTATGTTGAGTGAGAATTGCACCCACGACATAGTATGAAGCATCTGTCTCAACCTCAAAAGGTTTTTGCAGGTCGGGTAATGAAAGCATCGGGGTTAAGCACAAGTGTTGCTTCAAATCATCAAATGATTTCTATTTATACTGTCCCCACACAAAATTTTCCTTCCCGCCACCCCTAGTCACTTGGCTAAGGGCCCATGCAATGTGGGAGAATCCCAACACGAACCTACGATAGAAATTGGAAATACCTAGGAAACTTTGAAGCTTAGTGAGTGTGGTTGGGGTTGGACAGTCACAAATGACTTGGATCTTGGTTGGATCGACATGCACCCCGTGATCATAAAAAATGTATCCTAGGTATTGGAACCTATTCATTCTGAAGGAGAATTTTTCCAAATTTGCATATAGCTTGTGTTGTCGTAAAGTGTGCAGAACCTCTTGAATATGCTGCAAGTGTTCCTCCAAACTCTTTTTGAAGATGAGGATGTCATCCAAATACACCACCATAAAATAATTGGTGAAAGGAAACAAGATATCATCCATCATCCTTATGAAAGTTCTTGGGGCATTTTTCAAGCCAAAGGGCATGACTAGCCATTCAAAAAGACCTTCTTTGGACTTGAAGGCAGTCTTCCATACATTGATTTTCTCTATTAGGACCTGGTGGTAGTTGGACTTCATATCAATATTACTGAAGTATTTGGCCCCCTTGAGATTTTTCAAGGAGATTTTCAATTCAAGGAATTGGGTACTAGTTCCTGACTATGATTTTATTTAGGGCCCGATAATCAATGAATTATGACCAAGTCTCGTCTTTCTTCTGCACAAGCACAATTGGGCTTCCACAAGGTGATGAGATTGGTCAGATGTGCCCCTTTTCGATCAACTCTTGGATTTGGAACTTGATTTCCTCATTTTCTGACAGAGAGCGGTGATAGAATATCCCATTGGGTAGCGGTGCGTCGAGAGTTAGATCGATTGAATGCTTGACCTGACAATGTAGAGGTGCCCCAGTGGGTGAGGAGAAGGTGTCTTTGTATTCTTCCACAACCTTATCCACTTGATTATGTTGCATGGATAGACCTGTTGCAGAGGCCATGGATGTGGATGCAACCTTCCGCTCACTTTGAGAATGAATAACGAAGAATACAAACTTTCCAGTATGGGATATGACCTTCCTACATTGCTTGGAAAATATCAAGGAAATGGAAGTAGGTGGGACTACCTTGACTATCATGTATTATTTCATGTCCAAAGTAATAATAACACTATGAGGCCTAGACTCAAATACAACATGATGTTTCCATAAATAAGGTTGTCCCAAAATAACATCACAAACTTCAAGGGGGGGAATATCACACAATACCTCATCTTTGAAGGGCTTGATGTCGTAGGGCAGGTGACACTTTTTGTTGAC
>JZKD02S1631390.1:724572-740400 GCA_000966675.3 Picea glauca | reverse complement strand
AAGAGAGGTATCCCCCTCTAACCATACTAATTGATACAATCTATGAGGAGAAAAATGATACTAATGTGTACTCCAACATTTGAAGGTCACACCTGCATAATGTGGCTACAAGACC
This sequence comes from Picea glauca, assembly GCA_000966675.3. Taxonomy (NCBI): domain Eukaryota; kingdom Viridiplantae; phylum Streptophyta; class Pinopsida; order Pinales; family Pinaceae; genus Picea; species Picea glauca. The sequence goes on along the minus strand of JZKD02S1631390.1, from coordinate 740,285 downwards.
TATTGTCTTTCCATGTGAAGAGATGATTAAATGGGCCAATGATCATGTTAATTTGGAAAATAAAAAGTTTTCAATGATCAGGGTAGGTGCATTACATCTTTCCAGCCTGGAAATTTGGAGATGTATTATACATTTTCAAATCCATAAGTATCTATGACCATAGATTGGATGGAAGAGTTTGGCAGGTCGAATATTATCAAAAAGTAATGAGTAAATGGGGGATCAACGGTAAACAATTTAATTCCAAAAGTATTGGAATTTATCCCTTTGTTAACCTAAGACAACTTACATTTGCATTGTGTTCCTATTGAACAATTTATTTAGAGAAGGATGTGACCCACTTCAAGTAAGGTTGAGTGATTATTATGTACACTATTGTAAATAAGAGATCAAAATTCAATTGGATTGTTATTCTTTCTCACACTTTGATGCAGGAATGGCCCGAGTTAGATTTCAAGATCCTATATCCTAGTTCTCCTCCTCAATTGTTCATGTGTTCATACCTTTTGGATATTGTATGTGTTAATAATCCTTTCCTAGGGATAAGATAATCTTGGATCATATAAAAAATTCCAATATAAGTAAACTGCCAAGATCTATGGGAACACATATAAATGAAATAATATGCGAGAATTTGGGACAACTTCTTCACCCCGTTATATGAATTGATATTATGCAAACCAACACCAAGATTATGTAAGGAAGTCATGTAAGTTATAAGAATGATAGGATATTGTTATGTGAATGAGTAAAGAACCTACCTTAGGATCCATGAAGTAACTAAGGGTCCTCATTTATTGCCTACATTTGTGCCACACAAGTTGGTTCTCAGAGAGGTGACTTATCAGACTATTATTCATGGTTTCAATGCTTTGTTAATAAATGATCAAAATAATTTTTTTCCAACTTATCCATTGTATATAGGATTGTATGGGATAAACAATTTTACCTTTTGAAAAATCAGAAGCCAAAGCACCTCTTGAGTATAATTTTGTAGATGAAAGGTTTAGAAGGCATGATCCTAAAAAATTGGTATCCTCCCATGTAGCTCATATAAAAATTTATTAGACATATACTCACCAAGAATGGGAGGAATAAGGGTGATCAAGGTGGATATCGGTGGCCACCCAGCTTTTCCATCTGGCTCAAAATAGTTTCCTGGCAATTTTGGCAATTTACTATTTTTGGCAATTTTAACTTTCGGGGCCATTTTGAGGGCCTAAATGACGATTTTTCGGGATCGAGATCCTTAATGATATTTTAAGGCATAATTGATCCCCCTAAATGAATATTCTCAATGATACATTTCCAACAAGCTATCATGCGCCCCAAACGGAGATCGTATGCCAAAGTTACACCCTCGGGAAGTTGATACACCAAATTACCCAAAACGGGGTCCACAAAACTGTTGGCTTTTCATCTTCCAAGGTTAGGGTTTTGGATTTTACTTATATTAAAAAGGCCTTTGGATCCTCACTTTAATTATCATATTCTTGTGAATGCGAGTAGCCGTAACATCTCCTCTCACAGATAAGTTGCCACCATTCTAGCAAGTCTTTCACTCTGTATTTTTACAGTCTCTGTACATTTCTTTCATTAATAGAAATCGTGTATTACTGTATCTTTGTGTTTATGGTTGCATATCTGATACATTTCTGTTATATTATTGGATATCCTTTACATCTCTGTGCATTTATTTATTATATCTCCACTCTCATTTCGTGCCGAAAATAATCTGGATTAGTGGTATCAGAGCATGTTGTTCTTGATCATTTTTTCAGTGCATGTCCCCGATGAGGTCTGAGTATAGAAAGTTGGGTCTCTATCTTGTCTCTCCTGAATAAAATTGCTATCTCATGCCTAAGAAACCCTCCATGGAGGAATAAAAGAAAAATGACGGAGCAGACGATTCTATCAATCTGTTGCTTGAGCAAGCTCTCACGCAACAGAGGGACGAAATGATGGGGAATTTTTCCCACATCCTTCAACGTATGTCGATAGAAAAAGGTGCATATTCATTAAAAAACCACTTTGGAAGCACCTCTCCTTTCAAGGTACAGGTTAATTTTGATATTCCTTTATTTGAAGGTCAGATAGATGCAGAAGCCCTAGACAAATGGTTAAATCTCGTAGAAGGTTATTTCTTTGTTCACCATTTTTCCGACAGAGAAAATGTTATCTTCGCACTCCTTAAAGCTCTACCCCATGTCAAACATTGGTGGGAAGCTTACTGGGAGCAAAGTTCCACAGAAGAGTTTGGAATATATGGGGTCGATCCCACTTGGGATTTTTTTGTGGACACGGTAAAGGAACAATATTACCCTGTTGGCAACTATGAGGACCAGTATATGAGATGGACCACACTACAGTAAGAGAGGGGCCAAGCAGTTCTAGAATTCACCAATAACTTCCATACCTTACGCACCAAGATGAGTATCAAAGACTCCAAACGACATTTGGTTCTGAAATACTGTGGGACTCTACACAGATACATCCAAACTGAAATGGATTTTCTGGACATATCATCACTCAGTGTTGCTTATCAATATGTTGTTAAAATCGAGTAGAAATTTAAGCACCAGAACAAATGGGAGTTTGGGTCTGCAAATATGCAACAACCAAAGTATGATAAAGATGACCCTAACAAACAGTTTTCCAAAAACCAGTCCAAGCCATAGGAAAAGAAGGGTTACAGGAAGACAAAGAAGGACACCGAAAAATGGTGCGATTTCTACAAAATCCCCTAGCACAACACCGAGGAATGACGCTCAAAATAGTCATTGGTGGTCGAGATCAAAGACAAGGAGCCAAACCCTGATTCAGAATCTAATTCTAAAAATACTAGTAAAAGATAGATCATCTACGTAGACCCAATTGTTATTGTCGCGACCGCAACAATTCAACTAGAAGAACCAACAAATCCTGAAGAGGGGGAGCGCCTTTTTCATTCACAGATGTTGGTGAAGGGGACCCCACTACATTTTATTGTTGATAACGAAAGCCAGAAGAACCTCATCTCAACAGAGGTCGTCAAACAATTGGGATTGTCGACAACACCACACCTGCAACCATACAACATCGGGTGGCTTCGTCAAGGATGAGATCTTCATGTAAGCCAACAGTGTTGATTGTCATACAACATCCAACCCTTCGAGGATGAGGTATTATTTTATGTTTCCCCAATGGATGTCTGCGATGCTCTCTTGGTTCAACCATATATGTGGAAGTGCCATGTTGTTTATGAGTCTCGACCCCATAGTGTCATTGTTTCTCCAGGGGGTCATCTCTACAGAATACCAGAGGTAGTTTCGACTATTGTTCCACCTAAATAGTGTCGCAAGGTAGTATCTCATACTACAAAATCCAGCTTCTTCACAATATATTCAAAAGGTGAACATAAGGATACTGCAACCACTACAGCCTCAGCTCAAGAACCTTCTATCCAATAGAAGCAGGTCGACAAGATTGCAACAAAGTGTAAATATTCCTTCCACACACAAGAATCCCATGTAGCCAGACTGGTTAAAAATGTCCAACCCTTCCAGCCATAGTTTTGTGACAACCTTCAACAAGCTAAGCAGTGTAACTTCTGCAACAAGGCAAGAAGCTCATCAAGATGCAGATTCAGCAAATGATTTTCCCTCTCCCCTAGGCACTCAAAGCAATGGATATCATTGCTTATTAAGGAGGGAGGATTGATCCAGGTGGATATCGGTGGCCACCCACCTTTTCCAACTAGCTCAAAACAATTTTCTGACAATTTTGGCAATTTACTATTTTTAGCAGTTTTAACTTCCGGAGCCATTTTGAGGGCATAAATGAAGTTTTTTCAGGATCGAGCTCCTAAATTATAACCAAAGGAATGATTGAGCCACCTAAATGAATATCCTCTATGACACCTTTCTAACAATCTATCGTTCACGCCAAATGAAGATTATATGCCAAAGTTACACCCCTGGGAAGTTGATACACCAAACTACCCAAAATAGGGTCCATAAAACTGTTGGATTTTCATCTTTCGGGGTTAGGGTTTTGGATTTTACTTATGTTAAAAAGGAATTTGGAGCCTCATTGTAATTATCATCTTCTTGTGAATGCAAGTAGCCATCACATATCTTCTCAGAGATAAGCTGCCACCATTCTAGCGAGCCTCTCACTCTGTATTTTTACAGTCTTTGTACATTTATTTCATTAATAGAAATCGTGTATTACTGTATCTCTCTGTTTATGGTTTCATCTATGATACATTTATGTTATATTATTGGATATCCATGATATATCTGTGCATTTATTTATTATATATCTGCTCTCATTTCATGCCAAAAGTAATCTAGATCAGTGGTATCAGAGCAAGTTGCTCTTGATCATTTTTTTCAATGCATGTCCCCGACGAGGTCCGAGTATAGCAAGTTGGGTCTTGAGCTTGTCTCTCTTGAATAAAATTGCTCTCGCACTCCCAAGAAACCCTCCATGGTGGAAGAAAAGAAAAATGATGGAGCAGATGATTCTATCAATCTCTTGCTTGAGCAAGCTCTCACGCGACAGAGGGACGAAATGATGGATAATTTTCCCCACATCCTTCAACGTATGACGATAGAAATAGGTGCATATTCATCAAACCAATTTGGAAGCACCTCTCCTTTCAAGGTACAGGTTAATTTTGATATTCATGTATTTGAATGTCAGATAGATGTCGATGCTCTAGAAAAATGGTTAAATCTGTAAGAAGGTTATTTCTTTATTCACCATTTTTTCGGCAGAGAAAATATTACCTTCGCACTCCTTAAAGATCCCGCCCATGTCAAACATTGGTGGGAAACTTACTGGGAGAAAAGTTTCAAAAAAGATTCTGGAATATATGGGGTCGATCCCACTTGGGATTTTTTGGTGGACGCGGTAAAGGAATAGTATTACCATGTTGGAAACTATGAGGACCAGTATATGAGATGGACCACACTGCGACAAGAGAGGGGACAAGTAGTTATGGAGTTCACAAATACCTTCATACCTTGCACACCAAGCTAGGTATCAAATACTCTAAATGAAATTTGGTTCTGAAATACCGTGGGGCTCTACACAGATACATATAAACTGAAATGGATTTTCTGGACATCTCATCACTCTATATTGCTTATCAATATGATGTTAAAATCAAGCAGAAATTTAAGCACCGGAACAAATGGGAGTTTGGGTCTGCAAATCTGCAACAACCAAACTATGATAAAGATGGCACTAACAAACAGTCTCCCGAAAATTAGTCCAAGCCATAGGTAAAAAAGGGTCACGGGAAGACAAAGAAGGACACCATAAAATGGTGCGATTTCCACAAAAGCCCCTGGAACAACACCAAGGAATGTCCCTCAAAATAGACATTGGTGTTCGATATAAAAGAAAAGGATCTGAACCCTAATTCAAAATATGATTATGAAAATACTGGTAAAAGATAGATCATCGACACAAACCCCACTTCTATTGTCACAACTGTGACAATTCCACCAAAAGAACCAATAGATCCTGAAGAGTGGGAGCGCCTTCTTCATTCGCAGATGTGGGTGAAGGGGACCCTGCTGCATTTTATTGTTGATAGAGGATGCCAGAAAAAACTCATCTCAGCAGAGGTCATCAAATAGTTGGGATTGTCGACAACACCAAACCCGCAACCATACAACATTGGGTGGCTTCGCCAGGGACGAGATCTTCGTGTTCGCCAGCAGTGTCGACTGTCATACGGCATCCAACCCTTCAAGGATGAGGTATTATGTGATGTTGCCCCATTGGATGTCTTTGATTCTCTCTTGATCCAACCATATATGTGGAAGCGCCATGTTATTTATGAGTCTCGACCCCATAGTGTCATTGTTTCTCTAGGGGGTCATATCTATAGAATACCAGATGTAGTTCCCACTATTTTTCCACCTAAACAGTGTTGCAAGGTAGCATCTCATACTACAAAATTCATCTTCTTCACAATCTGTTCAAAAGGTGAACAGAAGGTTACTCCAACCACTACAGCCTCGGCCCAAGCACCTTCTATCCAACATAGGCAGGTCAAAAAGATTGCAGTAAAGTGTAAAGATTCCTTTTTCACACAGGAATCTGATGTATCTAGACTGGTTAAAAATTTCCAACCCTTCCAGCCACAGGTTCGTGACAACCTTCAACAAGCTAAGCAATGCAACTTATACAACAAACCAAGCAGCTCATCAAGATACAGATTCAACAAACTCTTTTCCCTCTCCCTCGGGAACTCAACGCAATGGATACCATTTCTTCCTAAGGAGGGAGGATTTATCCAAGTGGATATCGGTGTCCACCCACATTTTCCAACCGGCTCAAAACAATTTTCTGACAATTTTTGCAATTTACTATTTTCAACAATTTTAACTTTCGGGGTCATTTTGAGGGCCTAAATGAAGGTTTTTTCGGGATCGAGCTCCTGAATTATATTCAAAGGAATGATTGAGCCACCTAAATGAATCTCCTCAACGATACCTATCCAACGAGCTAAGGTTCACCCCAAACAAAGATCGTATGCCAAAGTTACGCCCCTACGAAGTTGATACACCAAACTACCAAAAACGGGGTCCACAAAACCATTGGCTTTTCATCTTCCAGGGTCAAGGTTTTGGATTTTAGTTCTATTAAAAAGGCCTTTGGGGCCTCATTGTAATGATCATCTTCTTGCAAGTACGAGTAGCCGTCACATCTCTTCTCAGAGATAAGCTGCCACCATTCTAGCGAGTCTTTCATGATGTATTTTTATAGTCTTTGTACATTTTTTTCATTAATAGAAATCGTGTATTACTGTATCTCAGTGTTTATGGTTGCATATCTGATACATTTCTGTTATATTATTGGATATCCATGTATCTCTGTGCATTTATTTATTATATCTCCTCTCTCATTTCATGCCGAAAATAATCTGGATCAGTGGTATCAGAGCAGGCTGCTCTTGATCATTTTTTTCAGTGCATGTCCCTGACGAGGTCCGAGTATAGCAAGTTGGGTCTCGATCTTGTCTCTCTTGAATACAATCACTCTCGCATGCCCAAGAAATCCTCCATGGCAGAAGAAAAGAAAAATGACGGAGCAGATGATTCTATCAATCTGTAGCTTGAGAAAGCTCTCACGCAACAGAGGGACAAAATGGTGGATAATTTTTCCCACATCCTTCAACGTCTGTCAATAGCAACAGGTGCATATTCATCAAACAACCACTTTGGAAGCACCTCTCCTTTCAAGGTACAAGTTAATTTTGATATTCCCGTATTTGAAGGTCAGATAGATGTGGATGCCCTAGACAAATGGTTAAATCTGCTAGAAGGTTATTTCTCTATTCACCATTTTTTCGATAGAGAAAAGATTACCTTCGCACTCCTTAAAGCTCTCCCCCATGTCAAACATTGGTGGGAAACTTACTGGGAGAAAATTTCCACAGAAGAGTCTGGAATATATGGGGTTGATCCCACTTGGTATTTTTTTATGGACACGATAAAGGAATAGTATTACCTTGTTGGCAACTATGAGGACCAATATATGAGATGGACCACACTGCGTCAAGAGAGGGGCCAAGCAGTTCTGGAGTTCACCAGTACCTTCCATAACTTGAACACCAAGCTAGGTATAAAAGACTCTAAATGACATTTGGCTCTGAAATACCATGGGGCTCTGCACAAATACATCCAAATTGAAATGGATTTTCTAGACATCTCATCACTCTGTGTTGCTTATCGATATGTTGTTAAAATCGAGCATAAATTTAAGCACCAGAATAATTAGGAGTTTGGGTCTGCAAATCTGCAACAACCAAAGTATGATAAAGATGACCCTAACAAACAGTCTCCAGAAAACAAGTCCAAGCCACAGGAAAAGAAGGGTCGCGGGAAGACAAAGAAGGACATCGGAAAATGGTGTAATTTCCACAAAATCTTTTGGCACAACATCGAGGAATGTCACTCAAAATAGTCATTGGTGGCCAAGATCAAAGACAAGGAGCCAAACCCTAATTTAGAATATGATTCTGAAAATACTGGTAAAATACAAATCATCGACGCAGACCCCACAACTATTATCGCGACCGCAACAATTCAACCAAAAGAACCAACAAATCCTGAAGATGAGGAGCACATTTTTAATTCACAGATGTGGTTCAAGGGGACCCTGCTGCATTTTATTGTTGATAGCGGAATCTAGAATAACCTCATCTTAGCAGAGGTCATCCAACAGTTGGGATTGTCAACAACACCACACCCGTAGCCATACAACAATGGGTGGCTTTGCTAGGGACAAAATATTTGTGTCAGCCAATAGTGTTGATTGTCATACAGCATCCAACCCTTCAAAGATGAGGTATTATGTGATGTTTCCCCACTGAATGTATGTGATGCTCTCTTGGGCCAACCATATATGTGGAAGCGCCATGCTGTTTATGAGTCTCGACCCCGCAGTGTCATTGTTTCTCTAGGGGGTCATCTCTACAGAATACCAGAGGTAGTTCTGACTATTGTTCCACCTAAACAGTTCTGCAAGGTAGTATCTTATACTACAAAATTCATCTTCTTCATAATCTGTATAAAAGGTGAACAGAAGGATACTACAACCATTACAACCTCGGCCCAAGCACCTTCTATCCAATAGAATCAGGTCGACAAGATTGTAGCAAAGTGTAAATATTTCTTATGCACACAGGAATATCATGTAGCCAAACTAGTTAAAAAGGTCCAACCCTTCCAGCCACAAGTTCGTGACAACCTTCAACAAGCTAAGCAGCGCAACTTCTCCAACAAGGCAAGTAGCTCATCGAGATGCAAATTCAGCAAACATGTTTCCCTCTCCCCCATGCACTCAACGCAATGGATACCATTTCTTCCTAAGGAGGGAGGATTGATCCATGTGGATATCAGTGGCCACCCACCTTTTCCAACTAGCTCAAATCAATTTTCTGGCAATTTTGGCAATTTACTATTTTTAGCAGTTTTAACTTTGGGGGTCATTTTGAGGGCCTAATTGAAGGGTTTTAGGGATTGAGCTCATGTATGTTATTCAAATGCATTATTTATCCCCCTCAATAAATCTCCTCGACGATACCTTTCCAACGAGCTATCGTGCACCCCAAACGAAGATCGTATGCCAAAGTTACGCCCCCGAGAAGTTGATACACCAAACTACCCAAAACCGGGTCCACAAAACTATTGGCTTTTCATCTTCCAGGGTCAGGGTTTTGGATTTTACTTATGTTAAAAGGGCCCTTGGAACCTCATTGTAATGATCATCTTCTTGTGAATGCGAGTAGCCATCACATCTCTTCTCAGAGATAAGCTGCCACCATTCTAGCGAGTCTTTCAATCTGTATTTTTACAGTCTCTGTACATTTATTTCATTAATAGAAATCGTGTATTATTGTATCTCTCTGTTTATGGTTGCATATTTGATACATTTCTATTATATTGTTGGATATCCGTGATATCTCTTTGCATTTATTTATTAAATCTCCACTCTCATTTCATGCCAAAAATAATATGGATCAATTGTATCATAGCAGGCTGCTCTTGATCATTTTTTTCAGTGCATGTCCCTGACGAGGTCCAAGTTTATCAAGTTGGGTCTTGAGATTGTCTCTCTTGAAGACAATCGCTCTCACACATACAAGAAAGCCTCCATAGCAGAAGAAAAGAAAAACGATGGAGCAGACGATTCTATCAATCTGTTGCTTGAGCAAGCTCTCACGCGACAGAAGGACGAAATGATGGAGAAATTTTCCCAAATCCTTCAATGTCTGTCGATTGCAACACGTGCATCTTCATCAAACAACCACTTTGGAAGCACCTCTCCTTTCAAGGTATAGGTTAATTTTGATATTCCTGTATTTGAAGGTCAGATAGATGTGGATGCCCTAGACAAATGGTTAAATCTGCTAGAAGGTTATTTCTTTGTTCACCATATTTCCAACAAAGAAAAGATTAGCTTCGCACTCCTTAAAGCTCTTCCCCATGTCAAACATTGGTGGGAAACTTACTAGGAGCAAAGTTCCACAGAAGAGTCTGGAATATATGGGTTCGATCCCACTTGGTATTTTTTTGTGGACGCGGTAAAGGAATAGTATTACCTTATTGGCAACTATGAGGACCAATATATGAGATGGACCACACTGCGACAAGAGAGGGGCCAAGAAGTTCCAGAGTTCTCCAATACCTTCCATACCTTGCACACAAATTTGGGTATCAAAGAGTCCGAACAAAATTTGGTTCTGAAATACCGTGGGGCTCTACAGAGATACATCCAAACTGAAGTGGATTTTCTAGACATCTCATCACTCTGTGCTTCTTATCGATGTGCTATTAAAATCGAGCATAAATTTAAGCACCAGAACTATCGGGAGTTTGGGTCTGCAAATCTGCAACAACCAAAGTATGATAAAGACGGCCCTAACAAACAGCCTCCCGAAAACCATTCCAAGCCACAGGAAAAGAAGGGTCACAGGAAGACAAAGAAGGACACCGGAACATGGTGTGATTTCCACAAAATCCCCTGGCACAACACCGAGGATTGTCTCTCAAAAAAATCATTGGTGGCTGAGATCAAAGACAAGGAGATGAACCCCGATTCAGAATCTGATTCTAAAAATACTGGTAAAATACAGATCATCGACGCAGACCCCACAACTATTGTCGCAACCGCAACAATTCAACCGAAAGAACCAATGGATCATGAAGAGGGGGAACGCCTTTTTAATTCACAGATGTGGGTCAAGGGGACCCCGCTACATTTTATTATAAATAGTGGAAGCCAGAAGAACCTCATCTCAGCAGAGGTCGTTAAACAATTGGGATTGTCGACAAAACCACACCCGCAGCCATACAACATTGGGTGGCTTCACCAGGGACGAAATCTTCGTGTCAGCCAGCAATGTCGATTTTCATACGGCACCCAACCCTTCAAGGATGAGGTATTATGTGATGTTTCCCCACTGAATGTTTTTTATGCTCTCTTGAGCCAACCATATATGTGGAAGCACTATGTTGTTTATGAGTCTCGACCCTGCAATGTCATTCTTTCTCTAGGGGGTCATCTCTACAGAATACCAGAGGTAGTTCTGACTATTGTTCCACCTAAACAGTTTCGTGAGGTAGTATCTCATACTACAAAATTCATCTTCTTCACAATCTGTTCAAAAGGTGAACAAAAGGATACTGCAACCACTACAACCCCGACCCAAGCACCTTCTATCCAACAGAATGAGGTTGACAAGATTGCAACAAAGTGTAAAGATTCCTTCTGCACACAGGAATCTCATGTAGCCAGACTAGTTAAAAAGGTTCAACCCTTCCAGCCACAGTTTCGTGACAACCTTCAACAAGCTACGTAGACCAACTTCTCCAACAAGGCAATAAGCTCATCAAGATGCAGATTCAACAAACGTTTTTCCTTCTCCCCCGAGAACTCAACCCAATGGAGACCATTTCTTCCTAAGGAGGGAGGATTGATCTAGGTGGATATCAGTGGCTACCCACCTTTTCCAACTGGCTCAAAACAATTTTTTGGCAATTTCGACAATTTACTAGTTTTAGCAGTTTTAACTTCCGGGGCCATTTTGAGGGCCTAAATGAAGATTTTTTGGGAACGGGCTCTTCAATGATAGTCAAAGACATGATTGAGCCCCCTAAATGAATCTCCTCGACAATACATTTCCAACGAGCTATCGTGCACCCCAAACGAAGATCATATGCCAAAGTTATGCCCCCAGGAAGTTGATACACCAAACTACCCAAAACGAGGTCTACAAAATTGTTGGCTTTTCATCTTTCGGGGTTAGGATTTTGGATTTTAATTATTTTAAAAAGGCCTTTGGAGCCTCATTGTAATGATCATCTTCTTGTGAATGTGAGTAGCTTTCATATCTCTTCTCAGAGATAAGTTGCCACCATTCTAGTGAGTCTTTCACTCTGTATTTTTACAGTCTCTCTACATTTCTTTCATTAATAGAAATCGTGTATTACTGTATCTATGTGTTTATGGTTGCATCTCTAATAAATTTATGTTATATTATTGTATATCCACGATATCTATGTGCATTTATTTATTATATATTCGCTCTCATTTCATGCCGAAAATAATCCGGATTAGTGGTATCAGAGCAGGTTGTTCTTGATCGTTTTTTTCAGTGCATGTCCCCGACAAGGTCCGAGTATAGCAAGTTGGGTCTCGAGATTGTCTCTCCTAAAGACAATCTCTCCTGCATGCCCAAGAAATCTTCCATGGTGGAAGAAAAGAAAAAATTATGGAGCAGACGATTCTATCAATCTGTTGCTTGAGCAAGCTCTCACGCGACAAAGGGACGAAATGATGGAGAATTTTTCCCACATCCTTCAATTTCTGTCGATAGAAACAGGTGCATCATCATCAAACAACTACTTTGGAATCACCTCTCCTTTCAAGGTACAAGTTAATTTTGATATTCTCATATTTGAAAGTCAGATAGATGCGGATGCCCTAGACAAATTGTTAAATATGCTAGAAGGTTATTTCTCTGTTCACTATTTTTCCGACAGAGAAAAGATTACCTTGGCACTCCTTAAAGATCTCCCTCATGTCAAACATTGGTGGGAAACTTACTGGGAGAAAAGTTTCACAGAAGAGTCTGGAATATACAGGGTCAATCGCACTTGGGATTTTTTTGTGGACACGGTAAAGGAACAATATTACCCTGTTAGCAACTATGAGGACCAATATATGAGATGGACCACACTGTGGCAAGAGAGGGACCAAGCAGTTTCAGAGTTCACCAATACCTTTCATACCTTGTGCACCAAGCTGGGTATCAAAGACTCTAAACGAAATTTGGTTCTAAAATACCGTGGGGCTCTACATACATACATCTAAACTGAAATGGATATTTTGGACATCTCATCACTCGGTATTGCTTATCAATATGCTTTTAAAATCGAGCATAAATTTAAGCACCAGAACAAATGGGAGTTTTGTTCTGCAAATCTGCAACAACCAAAGTATGATAAAGACAACCCTAACAAATAGTCTCCCGAAAACCAATCCAAGCCACGGGAAAAGAAGGGTCACGCGATGACAAAGAAGGTCACTGGAAAATGGTGTGATTTCCACAAAATCCCCTGGCACAACACCGAGGAATGTCTCTAAAAAAAGTCATTGGTGGTCGAGATCAAAGACAAGGAGCCGAACCCTGATTCAGAATATGATTCTGAAAATACTGGTAAAATACAGATCATCGACGCAAACCCCACTGCTATTGTCACGACCGCAACAATTCAACCAGAAGAACCAATAAAGAGGGGGAGCACCTTTTTCATTCACAGATGTGGGTGAAGGGGACCCCGCTGCATTGTATTGTTGATAGAGGAAGCCAGAAGAACCTCATCTCAACAGAGGTCATCAAATAGTTGGGATTGTCAACAACACCACACCCATAACCATACAACATCGGGTGGCTTCGCCAGGGACAAGATCTTCGTGTCAGTCAGGAGTGTCAATTTTCATACAACATCCAACCCTTCAAGGATGAGGTATTATGTGATCTTGCCCCACTGGATGTCTGTGATGCTCTTTTGGGCCAACCATATATGTGGAAGCGCCATGTTGTTTATGAGTCTTGACCCTGCAGTGTCATTGTTTCTCTAGGGGGTTATCTCTACAGAATACCAGAGGTAGTTCCGACTATTGTTCCACCAAAACAGTGCCGCAAGGTAGTATCTCATACTACAAAATTTAGCTTCTTCACAATCTGTTCAAAAGGTGAGAAGAAGGTTACTGCAACCACTACAGCCTCGGCCCAAGCACCTTCTATCCAACAGAAGCAGGTCGACAAGATTTCAGCCAAGTGTAAAGATTCCTTCTGCACACATGAATCTCATGTAGCTAGAATGGTTAAAAAGGCCCAACCGTTTCAGCCACAGGTTCGTGACAACCTTCAACAAGCTAAGCAGCACAACTTCTCCAACAAGGAAAGAAACTCATCAAGATGCAGATTCAGGAAACGCTTTTCCCTCTCCCCCGGGCACTCAACGCAATGAAGACCATTGCTTTCTAAGGAGGAAGGATTGATCCAGGTGGATATCGGTGGCCACCCGCCTTTTCCAACTGACTCAAAATAGTTTTCTGGCAATTTTGGTAATTTACTATTTTTAGCACTTTTAACTTCCAGGGCCATTTTGAGGGCTTAAATGACAATTTTTAGGGATCGATATTCTCAATGATAGCCAAAGACATGATTGAGCCCTCTAAATGAATCTCCTCGATGATACCTTTCCAACGAGCTATCATGCGCCCCAAACGAAGATCGTATGCCAAAGTTACACCCCCGGGAAGTTGATACACCAAACTACCCAAAACGGGGTCCACAAAATTGTTGGCTTTTCATCTTCCGTTGTTAGGGCTTTGGATTTTACTTATGTTAAAAAGGCCTTCGGAGCCTCATTGTAATGATCATCTTCTTGCGAATTCAAGTAGCCATCACATCTCTTCTCAGAGATAAGTTGTCACCATTCTAGCGAGTCTTTCACTCTGTATTTTTACAGTCTCTGTACATTTCTTTCATTAATAGAAATCACGTATTACGGTATCTCCGTGTTTATGGTTGCATCTCTGATACATTTATGTTATATTATTGGATATCCGTGATATCTTTGTGCATTTTTTTTGTTGTATCTCCCCTCTCATTTCGTGCTGAAAATAATCTAGATCAAAGGGGTGAATAAAAGAGTACAATATTTTAACGAGGTGCAAAATTGAGGAAACAAAGTGGAGGAAATTGAGAGGTAGAGGGAGTTACAAGAACCATATGAAATGATGAAGATAATTGTTACAACAAGATGGCATAAACATGAGTAAAACACCTTAATGTGCACAAAATAGCAACTTTGTAACCCTAAGCAAACTTTGCCTAAAAATAGAAATTAAACTGAACTTAAAGGCCGATTGAAATAAAAAAAGACAAAGTCCACCAACCTTTGAACATACTAATGCCTAAAAATAGTCTTCAATGTCAATTCTTAAAAAATCTAAGCATAGAAGACAACTTGGAGTTCCAAGCAAAGGAAGCTCCAAGCAAACTAAAACTTGTTAAGTATTGAGAAAGATCTGAACTATTGATTGAGCAAAAGTGCTTAAAATTTTTGAAATCAAACAACAACTCAAATTTTTATGTCAAAGAAGTCAAAGACTTGAAAAAAAACTACATGAAGCATGTTCAAATTTGAAAAGCAACAATTTAGATTTCCGAGCAAAAGAAAACCAAGACATGAAACAATTTTAAGTATCATCTTATGTTGTGGTTGAAGTGGTCCTGTTATCGCATAGTTTGTAGGATATGTTTAAGTAGCTTGAAGGCAAGGCTCAAACTGGCGTAACAGGGGCTTTCCCACCCACTGTCACCTCGATGGGGAGCTCTTTCTATTCAGGGTGGCTAATCCCAAGGGAGACGTCCCTAGTAATCTGGGGTTCTGAAGGAAAAGGATCAAGGGTTTAGAGGTCAAAGGTTAAGGTAAGATTTTCCCTTCACAGATTACTGCCAAATGGATAGTCAAAAGAAGGTAATTCCACTGAGAAAGGCACCTGTTTGCGAGACAAATCAAATGAAACTAAAACATGCTGCAGTGGTTAGTACTTCACAATTTAATGACTATCCTTAAATAGATATGAGCAATAATGAATGTAATTATTGACGAAGTCAATGATTGCTATTG
>JZKD02S1631390.1:705076-718987 GCA_000966675.3 Picea glauca | reverse complement strand
TTTGAGGGACGAGGGAGAGAGAATAAATGTGATGGAAAGGAAAGGATGGCTAAAGGGTTTGTAGTTTTATTAATGGAAAGATCAGGAGAAGAGAACTCTTCACATGGTCTAAATTAGGCCAAATCAAATTACCATCATTCCTGAGGGGTGAAGCTCTAATTGTGGAAGGTATTTTAGTGAATGTTAGTAGAAGGCCAGAAGAAGAAATGTCGTATTTGAAGAAAATAGTGGAAGGAGGAACTGCAAACATTCTAAAATGGCAGATGTAGCTGACCACACTTGGGAATGGCTCCACTTTCAAATAGAGGTTGATCCTAGGAGCTGGGATCAAACATCTAGAAACGTGTTATGAGGGAGATAGGCATTTTGGAATCATGAAGAAAGTCATTGTTTTGAGCTACTACTTGTGCTTGGATTAAATCAATCAGGAAACGGGCCGGTGAATCCTTGATTGGCGATGGTTTGTGGGCAATGGAAGACAAGTTAAGAAGGATAGAGGAGAACCTGGGAACAACAAGATCAGACACCATGGAAGGATATCTTGCACTGAGGTGGAGGTTAAATTTCCATTCAGGGATTCAAGCTAATGAATGCTAAATCCCGTCTGCTTTAGACCCCATAGGGAATGTGGCCTGAAAGGTGTGGAACAAGTTAGATGCCAGGATTTACATTGGGGGTGAAGATGTATGATTTTGCAAGTATGTGATCTTTTTGTTCAAGTCCTCTTGTTATACTGATCTTTGGAAGTTACATGCCTGAGTGGTTTAGTTTGGTAGCTTAGAATCTTGAATGTTTGTTTGAGTTTCATTACTAAGTCCTCAGTTATCTGTTTCGCTAGAAGGCTTCACCATGCAACTAATCATGAGAACTTTTATTTAGAAACTTACAGTTTTAAGAAACAACCAAAACCCAAGAAACAACTTCCAATACAAAATTAGAAAAGAGATTTTCAAACCATTATACATACTTCCTAAATTGAACCCACCTTTTGAAATACATAGTGATCTATACCCAGTGTGCCTGAGAGGAGTGGTGTGGAAGACAACCCTGAACCTGAAAAAGTTCAGAGCAATGTTACACTTATCGTGATAATATCGCCAAACCCACACTTGGTGATAATATCACCATAAATTATCACGATAATTTACTTAAAATGAATTTATCGCGATAATATCACGAGTCGAACTAAATTATTGGCCTGCTAGGTTTCCGCACGCCTTTTGGGTTATAAAACTGGTTTTGGGGTTCTATTTCCTCATTTTGCAAATGTTGCCTGTGGGGTTTGAGCTCTAATGGTATTGTAACCATTTTCCATCAAGCAAACAAGGAAAAATACATAGTTTTCGGTGCCATCAAGTAAGCATTTTTGGAGTGGGGATCTACTCCAATCTACCATATCCATTGAACCAGGGATGTAAACAAAATTATGCCCTCATTTTCTTTGTTTTTCAAGATCTAGTATAGGGTTTGCATGTCCATTAGATATACCTTGTTCTGCCTCTTTTTAATGGAGGATTTTGTTAGAAAAGTGGGTGTACTCATTTAACCATAGATAATATAGCAATATTGTCACCCAATCATAGGGACAAATGCCACCCTCAAGCACCTTAACATTGACAGAGAAGAATTCTGGTGTCAAATCAATAACCAAACAAGGTTAATGCACCAAGCAAGGATAACCAAGACTGATCAAAAGGTCCAACCCAGAAAGACCAAAATTACAGGTTGCAGTAACTGCAGCTGCAACTACTCTCCAGACTTGTGCACTACTAAATTTCTACAGTGTGCACCATTAAATTCTTGCAGTTGCGAGTTGTTTCTTCTAAATGAGCTCTGGCGTCCTGTATTTATACTGGTCCTTAGTTGTCTGAGCCGACTTCTCATTCTGGAGGCTAAAAAATCAATATTAAATATTTCCTTTAGCCAACTTGTCTTCTAGGGTTATATCCAATGCTTTAGGGTTTCTTCTTACTTCTTGGAATATTCTAGTCTCGTCAATAGTTACAAGTGGAGGTTAATACCTCCCGTAGCTACCATAATATCAACACTTCCTCCTAGCTACGGAGGTATAAAAGGAAATGGTCTTGAGCACAAACAGACCATTCAACCGATAGCATCATCATCACTATCCAACTAGATAGTCTCCATGGAAATCATAACAATGTCATCCAATAGAACACAACTGTGTCTATTCATAGTAGTATACAACTACTATCCAGAGACATACAGTCTCTATAACAATCATATCATCTGATATCAATATGTATAAACAATATTATGATACAAATTGAGTCATCTGGGCCATTCTTTCACTCACATCTGTGAGATCTGGAAGAGCATCTTCCCTCAGAAGGTAAAACATCAGCCATGGGCTATTTGGACTATTCTTCTTAAGCATAGAAGAATAATTGTCCCTAATTTCTGAGCCTAGACCATTCACCTAACTAGGCCATTCCTTTGGCACTAATCATAGTGCAACCTGGAGAGAATGAGTCTGCCCTAGGGAATGTCTATCCCTGATTGTTGAACCTGGACCATTCACCTAACTGGGTCATTCCTCCGACACTAATCGTAGTGCAACCTGGAGAAAATGAGTCTGCCCTGGGGAATGACTGTTCAGACCATTTCTTAAGGAAATGATTGTCCTGCACCAACCTCCAAAACAGACCATTCTTCGAAACTGCTCACAACTATGAACTTCGAAAGAATGACTGCCCGACGAGGCAGACCATTCTTCTTGACCACTACTCAGAGTGAGTGCCAAGAAGAATGACTGTCCTAGACCATTCCCCCACACTGGCCACAAGGGGAATCGTTGTCTATGGCACATCAACAATCTATCGGACCATTTTCATTATGAAAATGACTGTCCGATCTGGACCATTTTCCAAACTGGAAAATGCTTGTCCATCAGAAATCTCAAACCACTTTCCGAACTGGAAAGGAACTGCCCAACCTGAACCATTTTCCAAACTGGAAAATGACTACCCATGAATCAATAATATATATATCAGTGCTCCCTCCCAACCTGGGGAGCCATCTCTTCCCTTTCAGCTAAGGGAGTTATCTCCACAAGCCCCAACTTGTACCTTAAGTATGCAAACTTTATCTTGGACAAAGGCTTTGTCAAAATGTCTACTACCTACTGATCTGTGGGGATATACTGGAGTTTTATTTCTCCTTCCTGGACTTTATCGCAAATAAAGTAGTATTTGATCTCAATATGTTTCGACAGGTCATGAAACACTAGGTGTTCAGATGGCCTTATACAACTTTGATTGTCACAGTATATTACGGTCGAATCTGGTACCTGATCAAATAATCCAGAAATCAACTTCCTCAGCCATACTGCTTCAGTACATGCCTCACATGTTGCGATATATTATGCTTTTGTTGTGCTGAGTGCGACAGATTTTTGTTTCCTGCTGGACCATGATATCAAAGCAAAGCCCAAGCTCAAACACATCCCCGAAGTACTCCTTTTGTCTTATGCACTCCCTGCCCAATTTGAATATGTGAATCCATGAAGTTGTATATCACTGGATGAGGTGTCTCTTAAACCATAGTTTAATGTCCCACAAATATATCTTAGAACATGCTCTGCAACTATCCAATGCTCATGTCTAGGTTCCACCTGGAACTGGCTTAAGGTGTTTACAACAAAGCAAATATCTAGTCGGGTATTTACTAGATATATCAACGACCCAATCAATTTCCGATATAGGGACGGGTCTACTGGATTAGAATATGAGTCTCTTACTTTTTTTATATCTGTGGTCATAGGAGTGGCCATGGATTTGCAATCCATCATTCCAAATTTCTGAAGAATCTATACTACATACTTTCCTTGTCCAAGGAAGACTTCACCACGCTTATGCCATACTTCTAGTCCCAAGTAATAGTGCATGAGACCGAGATATTTCATATCGAACTCAAAAGCTAGTTCCTTCTTACACTGGGTGATGAGAGACTCTGCACCTGTCAAGAATAAGTCATTGACATATAGTAGTAGAATCACAAGTGCATTGTTCACAACTTTGTCGTAGAGATTTGCATCTGCATGACTCTTAGAGAAACCAAGTCTTATTAAGTAGCTGTCTATTCTGGCATACCAAGCTCTTGGAGCTTGTTTGAGTCCATACAAGGATTTATTTAATCTGCAAACATGAGTATCTATGGAATGTACTTCAAAGCCTTGAGGTTGTTCAATGTATACTTCTTCAATTTCTCCATTGAACAAAGTCGTCTTTACATCCATCTGATGTAGACTCCATCCCATGGAGGCAACAAGAGATATAATGGCTCTAATAGAAGTATATCTGGCAATATGAGCAAAGGTTTCGTCATAATTTTCTCCCTCCTTCTGAGAGAACCCTCTAGCTACGAACCTTGCCTTGTATTTGTCCACGCTTATGTATGTTGCATGTTTGATCTTATAGACCCATTTTGGAGTTACCACTGAATTTTCTTTGGGTCTAGGCACGATTTCCCATATGCCATTTTTCATGATGGACTGGTGTTCTTCTGTCATGGCTTTTTTCCATTGTTTCTTTTGAGTTGCTTCTTCAAATGCGGTGGGTTCTTCATTTATAAGCTTTGTCATACATGCTGCATAGCTGGAGAATCTTTTGGACTTTTTGCTTTCTCTGAAGGTGCCACTTGGGGCTTTGAATCTTTATGCTTCTTGTAGGGTAGCTTCAAGCCAAGCTAGATGTTTTCTAATTTTTGGTACAGTGACTGATTCAATAAGTTCACATGGTTGCATCGGATGATCAAGTTGTTATGGTTCTTCATTTTGACTTTTTGGAAGATAGGTACTTTCTTCTTTAAGCTCTTCATATTCTTCTTCTTCTATGGATTCTTCTATAGATTTCTTGAAAGCCATCTTCTCATTGAAGATCACGTCTCTGTTGACTTCAACCTTATGTTGTTCTGGGATATAGATTATGTAGGCTTTGGATGATTCATTGTATCCAACAAATATGCCCTTCTTTCCTGAGGGTTCTAGTTTCTTCCTTTTATCCTTGGAGATATGAATGTAAACAGGGCACCCAAAGATTCTTAAGTGTTCCACATTGGCTTTCTTTCCTGAGAAGGCTTCTTCTGGAGTCATATCCTTCAATATGCGGTGGGGACTTTTGTTCTAAACATATATTGTTGTCATGGTTGCTTCTCCCCATAAATACATGGACAAACCTTGATCATTCATTAGTGCCTTCACGGTTTCCTCAATGGATATATTCTTCGTTTCTACTACACCATTTTGTTGAGGATTATGAGGAATGGTAGCTCCCTCCTAATCCCTGCTGATTTGCAAAAGGAAACAAATTCCCTGGATCTGTATTCTCCTCCATTATCTGTTCTCAAAATCTTGATTTTCTTGCTTGTGAGGTTTTCTATTTCTGCTTTGAATTCTTGAAACTTGTTGAAAACTTCATCCTTTGTTTTCAGGAGATACAACCAAGTCTTTCTTGAGTAATCGTCTATGAAGATTACATAATAAAGGGAACCTCCTAGAGATTTGACTAGGATTGGACCACAAACATTTGAATGTATTAGATCTTGGATTTCCTTAGATCTATTATTGCTGCTTGAGAATGGCTTCTTAACATTTTTACCAAGAGCACATCCTTTGCAAATTCCTTCATGTATAGATTGTAGTTCTGGTATTCCTTCAACCATATTTTTGAAGAAAGATAATGCTTGATAGTTAAGATGAGCATACCTTCAGTGCCAAAGTTCATTGGGATTGACTTCATCATGTATAAGAGTTTCATCATTACTTTCTAGTGGTCTGTATAGTCTTCCTTCACAAGTTCCAATAACTCTAGCATTCTCTATGTTGGAGTCTCTAGACCAAGATAGTACTTCACCATCTACAAAGGCTATTCTATTTCCTTTGTCTTCTAGGCAAGATATAGATACAAGATTATTTTATAAACCAGGTACATATAAGACATTGCTCAAATGAACGTTGTTACATGTTTTCAATTTGATGGAGGCTTGACCAATTCCTTCAACTAGATAGGTGTTCTTATCTCCAAGTTCTACCTTGTAGGATGTCTTCTTTTCATTTAGACTGGAGAGTCTGAACTGGTCTCCTATCATATGCCTGGAAGCTCCACTGTCAACTATCCACATTTCATCTTCAAGAGTTCATGTAAGAGCTTAATAGTGTAGATTATCCATCTTTTCATTCATGATTTATGTTGACTGATAGCTTGTCAAACTTTGACTTTGACCCAAAATATCAACCTTGACGCTTTTTCCTTCTGAGAGTGCCAATAGGTGTGTTGGACTTAGGCGCACTAGAATATCCTCTCCTTGAGTAAGGTGTTCCATCATAAGGTGTTGGGCAAGAGGTTTTAGGGTTTTGCAACTGCACCTGCTAGTAACCCTAGCGGCAGTTCTTTAGTAATTGCACCTGCTAGAAAACCTAGCGACAGTTCTTCAACGAGCCTGATAATCTTATGGTTTAACTTCTAGTGGTTAGACTGAATGAAGGAGGTGTGGGCCCATAAATTGTTAGAAAAGTGGGTGTGCTCGTTTAACCATAGACAATATAGCAATATTGTCATCCAACCATAGGCACAAATGCCAACCCCGAGCACCTTAATCCTGACAGAGAATAATTTTGGTAGAAAATCAATAGCCAACCAAGGCTAATGCACCAAGCAAGGATAACCAAGACTGATAAAAAATCCAACCTAGAGAGACCAAAATTACAGGTTGCAGTAACTGCAGCTGCAACTACTCTCCAAACTTGCGCACTACTAAATTTCTGCAGTGCACACCATTAAATTTCTACAGTTGTGAGTTGTGTCTTCCAAATGAACTCTGGTGTCATGTATTTATACTACTCCTCCTTAGCTATCTGGGCCGACTTCTCATTCTGGAGGTTAAAAACTCGATATTAAATATTTTCTTTAGTCGACTTGTCTTCTAGGGTTCTGTCCAATGCTTTAGGGTTTCTTCTTGCTTCCTGGAATATTATAGTCTCGTCAATGGTTACAAGTGGAGGTTAATACCTATGGTAGCTATCATAATATCAACGGATTTAACACTTACGTAGGTATGGTAGTTTAATTGTAGCATTTTTGAAGTTTTTTTGTGGATTTAGATTCTAAACTTCCCCTATTTTTTTGTCCCGTAGGTTTACAAATTTAATCAGTGATCCATACATTTCAAAATGCCAAAACCATTGGACCCAATGTGGGAGTATGAATGAGGTTGAATTGCAAGTTATGTGGTATCGAAATGTTTGGTGGCATCAGTGGCTTGACATACCACCTTGCCAAAATCTCAGGGAATGAAGTGGAGATTTGCAAAGCATCTGCCCCCGAAATTGTTCGTATTGATAATCAATCCATTTTTTATATGAATCAGAAGAGAGATCAAAGGGAAGAAATGAGGCTTGAGCTTGCAAATAGATATGGAAGCACCTCAAGAGTGGGGGAAAGCCAATCCTCGGGCTCACATTTCACAATGCCTGACCCCTCAACATCCTCACCTTTCTTTGTGTCGAGGTCAGTGCCTAGGGGGAAACCTTCTATTCGGTCGATTGTGACAAAAAAGGAGGAAGCTGACAGGATTGTTACTAGATGTTTTCTATGGAGTGACATACCATTCAACATTTCCAAGAACAGCCCATTATACCATTCCATGTTTGAAGTTGTTGCTATTGTTGGTCCATGATACAAGGGACCTTCTTTTAATGACTTGAGAGGGCCTCTCCTTCAAGGGGAAACGACCGATTGCACAAAGAGATTGGGTGAGCTAAGGGAATCATGGGAGATAATAGGATGCACCGTTATGTTAGACTGTTGGACAGATGGGAAGGGCAGGTCCATTCTCAATTTCTTGGTTAATTGTCCCAGGGGGACAATGTTTATCAATTATGTTGATGCATCTGCATATGTTAAAGATGCACAATTATTATGTGAGTTGTTGGATAACTTCATCTAGAAGATAGGCCCGCAGTATGTTGTCCAAGTCATTATGGACAATAATGCTAATTATGTTGTTGCTGGACAGTTTCTCATGGAGAGGTATTAGACCTTATATTGGACTCCTTGTGATGCCCATTGCATTGATTTGATGCTAGAGGACATGGACAAAATTACTTGGATCAAAGAAATTGTTGAGTCAGCTAGGAGTGTTACAAATATATATATAATCATACATATGTCCTTACACTCATGAGACAATTCACAAGGAACAAGGAGTTGGTTCGTCCTGCTATCACACGTTTTGAGACAAGCTTCATTGCTCTTCAGTCTCTCCACAATTCTATGTTGGAGTTGCAAAGGATATTTCTTTTAGATGAGTGGAATGCTTGTGTCTATAACACTAAAGTGGATGGAAAAGCCATAGCCCAACTTGTGAGACACGATCAGAGTTTTTGGATGGGAGTGCAGGAGTTGTGTACTATCAATGAACCTTTGGTAAAGGTTCTTCGCTTGGTTGATGGTGAGAAGCCCACAATGGGCTACTTGTATGAAACCATGGATAGGTCCAAGGAAGCTATCCATCGATACTATGAGGACAAGGGGGAAGAGGGATTCACTAAACGAGCCGAGATATGGAGTGATTGATGAGCGATGGAACAACACTCCATTGTTTGATTCATGCAACATGGCTATACCTCAACCCCACATACTCTTATGCATGTGGATTTAGGTTTGATGCAGAGGTTATGGATGGATTTTTCCAATGTGTTCAGAGGATGGTGTTGACTCCTGCTGAACACTCGGAGATTTCCAAAAAAAAATCAGATATATAAGCTGAGTGTTGGGACATTTGGGTATAAGATGGTTATCCAAGACAGGACCACTACGATGTCAGGTAAGCTCCAATTTGTTTCAAACTTTCAATTTTCAATGTCTTTCTTTTCTATCTATTAAATATTTGTTACTCAATGGGAATGCAATCCATTATCTTTCCTTTACATTTATTTTATATAGATGTTTGGTGGGAAAACTATGACAGTAGGAGTCCCAGAGTTGCAAAAACTTTCCATTTGAGTGTTGAGTCAAACTTTTAGCTCTTCAGGATGTGAGCACAATTGGAGTTTCTTTGAAAAGATACACTCCAAGAAGCACAACATGGTAGAAATGTTCAAATTTTAATTTTAATTTTTTATGATCTCATTAATTTTAATTTATGTCCATGGGACATCATGATTCATCCTCTAATTACAAATTGTCCCTCATACAGGTTAGATGACCATTGCGTCAACTACATGGTCTATGTCTATTACAATCTCAAGTTGTGGGTGAAGCATATAAACAAAGTACCCAACATTGATTCCATTGTATTGGATTCACAAATTTTTGGGACTGTGTTAGTGTGTTGTAAGTGGATTTTTCTTGACTGGAAATTGTGATTTTGTTGTTGATATGTATTTTCCTGAAGTTGAATAATAAGATCTATCTCTCTCTCATTATGTTTCCGCACATGGGGGTTTTCCCTGACATTTGCCTAAATTTATGAGTTCTTCATGGGTGATTGAATATTGTTCATTTTGTTTATTTTCGTTGCATATTTACTTAGCAATGCGTATTTCTGCTTATGGAAATTTATGAATGTGGGTTTTAGACATATCAGAGTTGATGCAAGACAATTATATCTAGGTTGCTAAATGTATGATAGAATATTAGCTTGTTGATTTTTGTCATTAAAATTTACATGGTATCAGAGCTTTGTCTCTGAGTGACAGTGAACAGTGAGATTTTTGGGCAAGTTTGAAGGGGGGAAATTTATGATTGTTTTCCTTGAGTTGTGATAGGGAATATGGTTGCATGCATTAGATTTGAGAATCGGTTGGATGGCATTTCCAACTATTTGTAGTGGAAGGTCTGGATGTCCTTTGTTCTCAAGAAGAACAAGATTTGGAACTATGTTAGTTTTGTTGTCGTGGTTCCTGCAACAAATCATGTTGCTTTGGATTTACATGAGGTCAAGGAGGCCAAAGCTCAGAGGATTGTTGTGGATGGGGTGAAGAATCACCTTATCCCACACTTGGCTGAGAAGAAGACAATCCAAGAGATGTGGGATGCACTTAAGAACTTATTTGAGGCGAAGAATGAGAACCGGAAGATGGCCTTGAAGGCTAAGTTGCATGATACCGAGATGGGTAAGGAGGAGAGTGTTTTTTCTTATCTTACTCGGGTAGCTCAAGTGAAATATGAGTTGGTTGTTGTTGAAGAGGTCATATCGTATTCAGAGTTGGTGAGGATAGCATTGAAAGGCTTCACCAAATAATGGGAAGTCTTCGTGAAGCGTGTGGTGGTTCGTGAGCATCTTCCAGATTGGAACAAACTATGGGACGATTTCACTCAGGAGGAGATCCGAGAAGGATCTCAGAGCAGTTGACAAAAGACAGATGAAGATGATGAGAATGTTGCTCTTACTGCAAAGAGAAAGAAGAAAGAAAGTTTCGGGAGGGACTTAAGTAAAGTAAGATGTTATTGTTGTAACTAGTTGGGGCACCTTGCTTCTCATTGTCTTGAGAGGAAAAATAAGAAGAAGGAACCAGAGGGGCCTGAGATAGTTGCTACACCAGCCATGGAGGACTTTGCTTCCAAGTATGACAGGGATTTTTTTTTTACCCTAGTTTCCAGTGTCGGTAGTGGAGGATTTGGAGGTCATATCAAATGGATTGTGGATAATGGAGCCTCTTGCCACATGATGGGACTCTGTCAAGTATTCCTAAATATCATAGAGACAAGTTCTGACTGACAGGTGGTATGGCGCGAGCTGTACGTGGAGTTGGAAGGGTTAGATTCCAACTCGAGTATGGATGATTCCCGGAGCTTGATGGAGTTCTCTTCATTCCAGGGTTGAGGGTTAACTTGCTCTCATTCTCAGCCTTGGAGGATGTAGGATATTGTATATTGTTCGAGAGGGAACATGTCTTTATCTATATGGAGGGAGCGGACCCGATGGAACTGTAGTTGATCGATGATCGGGTGAACGAGTTGTATATGTTGCGAGGACAACCTTTAGTGTATGATTCAGCGTCATATGAGGAGCATGAGGAGGCTCTTGAGACTGCGATGGGCCCAAGGATTCAGTCTTTCATTTCGAGATAAGAGAGTGAGTCTCTTCTGAGCACCGATAGGAGGCTCAACCAATGTGGTCGAGCCAATGCTCAGGATGGAGTGGATTCTCCAAGGAGCTCAGGGTTTCGGGTAGCTATCAAGAGAAGATATTCTAGTTCAAGTTATGTGCAAGTGTTGAGGATAACTCCAGGTTCAGAGGGAGCTCCTACAGAGCACAGTGTGATGGGACCAAATGATGGATATGGCAGGGAATACATCCCTCACTAAGAGGGAGTGTTAGTTTTTTAGCTCGGGAGGTACTCCGCATGTTTTGTCTTGTATACGGATGTTACCTTATGTTGACACTACTAAGCAATTAAATTTGTAATGGGCTTTTATAAAGTTGTAAAGTGGTTATTTTATTAAAGTGATTTTTTTTAATAAAGTGTACCTTCTAATTTTAAAGTTACTTTATTTCATAAAGTGCACTTATGTAATAAAGTGAAATGTACTTTAATAGTTTAAGTGATTAATTTTGGAGGGAATGAATCATGACCCTTGATCTTGCAAAAGGCAAGATTAGATCTTGGCCTTTGGATTTAGGGTTGGGGAAGGTGAAAAGACACTTTGGAGGGAAAAAGTTGTTTTTAGATTTATAAAAGAATGCATTGGGTAGTGTGCAGGACACAAGAGGAGGAGATTGAGAGAGAATTTTCGAGTAGGCTTGAGAGAGGAAAATTAGGGCAACATAAAGGGCACATTTCCCAAGACAAAGTGGGCACAAATCCCAAGGGAGCATATCTATTTTATTTCTGAGTTGTTTTTCTGTTGTGGGAGGCTGTATTGTATGGATCCGTACAACAAGGGAAAGAGGGCACACAAATCGAGGCAGTCTTTGGCACGGTTTTCGAGGTTGATTCAAGGGTTTTTCTTGTTGTTGTTGGGCCGTACAGAATAGTCTGTATAGTTGATTATGTGCATAGATGTCAAGGTATAGGGAGGTTCATACAATAGTACGGACTTGGCACAGATTACGAGGCAAATTTTTGGGTCTGTTTTAGTGTGCTGTAAGTGGATTTTTCTTGGCTAGAAATTTTGATTTTGCTTCTGATATGTATCTTCCTGAAGCTAAATAATAAGATCTCTCTCTCTCTCTCTCTCTCTCTCTCTCTCTCTCTCTCACACACACACACACACACACACACACACACACACACATTAGGGTTTTCCTTGTCATTTGCCTAAATTTATGAGTTCTTCATGGGTGATTGAATGTTGTTCATTGTGTTTATTTCCACTGCATATTTACTTAGCAATGTGTATTTCGGCTTATGGAAATTTTTGAATGTGGGTTTTAGACATATCAGAGTTCATGCAAGACAATTATCTCTAGGTTTCTAAGTGTATGACATAATATTAGCTTGTTGATTTTTGTCATTAAAATTTACATTAATGATTGTAATAATGATGTAGGTAATTTTAAGGTATGGTGGAATTATATTAAAGAATTAATAAACCTAGAAGTGACTACAAGACTGTAACTAAAGAAAACAAGTGAAAACTATGAAAATTCCACAATCAGAAAGAGGAAATCCCCTCAGCATAAAGGCGATGTTCTATGGGCCAGTCCAAGATTAGTGATATTTGAGCAAGGTTCTTAGTCTGAATAACAACCATACATAATTTTTAGGATCATAGTAGTTAATTGAATCTTAGATGAATTCATTAAGGTGTATACCTAATAGATAACATTGACATGCTAAGGGAACTATGACAATGTAATAAATCATAGGAACATTGTATGTAATATAATGAAGGGTGTCTCTCTCAAGTGGCAAGCTATCTTAATGATATTCATGAGTGGCTTGAACAACTTGAAGGATGATTAAGGGACATGACTCATATAATTTTAAGGTGTTGAGATAAGGAATTACGAACTAGATTATTCGCAATTGGTTAGGGATGATAGGATGTAGATTGGGGAAAAGGTTATGGATGAAATGTTCAAGTATAACAATTTTCTACATCCAAGTTATAGGCCTTCAAAGAAATAGACTATGTGATAGGTTGAGTCGTAGATATGGGCGAGAAAATACCTAGCATAAAGAGTGAGAAGCACGTATGACAATGAATGGTTGTGTATTTGGATTCGGTGAGATAATCCTTATAAGGGTGAACAATGATAACTGCATGTGAGGTATAAATCCCTAGCTTGACCATTCCTTTAGAAATGTGGATTAAGCATGACAAAAAAAAACTTAAATAACGATGACATAGTCTTTACATGCCATGTTGTATAGTGGTTCTTGGATGAATAAGCCTGAGATGTAAAGTGGTGTAAGAACCTTGGGTAATGATCAAAAGATATACAAAACCAAAAATTTAAATATTGAAAAATTATGGCATGCTAATAAGGCCAACAATAAATAAATGTTAAATTTCACCGAATTTCCCTTGGCAAGAAACAATACATGATTAGAGATTGTGGCTCTAGATGATGGGGACTTACATGAAAGTTAATAGTGTATTCAAACAAGGATAATATACAAAAAATTCAACATATTAATAAGGTGACTATATATGCCTCGTAAATTTTCAACCTTCTTGTTGTACGAAGAAGAAATGATAATTAGAAAACAATTGATATCTTGATGAATACATGGCACTCATAGTATTGATGATCCTAGGTAGAGTTAGCCTGGGCTGACAAACTTAGAAAAAAAAACAGATCCTAGGTGGATGGTTGATATTATTTCTCGCATTAGAGGTAATAGTTGATACTTGTTGTTTATATATTCATACACGATAGTTAATTTTGTTTTGTTGATAAATCATGATAAGAATGTTCATGATGTTTTAAATGATCTAG
>JZKD02S1631390.1:671125-698027 GCA_000966675.3 Picea glauca | reverse complement strand
TTTCTCCCATTCCAATGTACAATACATGGGATAATCATGCAAATAATACAATACATACCCAACACTCTCCCACTTGTTGTTTTCTTTGCATAAAGGGGGCCACAAAATTACATGATCAACAATCCAGGGCAACAATTCCTATTGTTTCTCTACACCAAGAAAAATTCTCAACGCTCACAAACTTTGTCAATGAATCTGCAACATTCTTCAAAGTGTCCACCTTCACAAACAACACCTTCCTGTCTTCAATCATGTCTCTCATAAAGTGATATTGAACATCAATATGCTTTGTCTTAGAATGATAAGTTTCGTTCATTTCCAGAAATATTGCACTATGACTGTCACAATCTAACCTTACATCTTGCTTCACAAACCCAATACTTGAACACAACCTTTGTAACCATATAGATTCCTTACTCGCATGAGTAGCAACCATGTATTCTGATTTTGTAGTTGAGAGTGTCACTACAAATTGTCTCTTGGTCATCTAATTGATTTCTCCTCCAAATAAGTTAAACACATAATGATTTGTAGATATTTTTTGATACAAATATCTAGCCCATTGTGCATCAACAAAACCATGTATGTCCAACACTATGTCTACATTGTTGATTCTTTTGTAGCTTCAGGAGGTATTCCCACAAGTAGCCATTGTGCTAGGAATGTGGGAATATTCGTTGGCACCATATTACACTTTGTTTTCATTGAAAACACCCTTGGGATGAAGATAGGGCTTCATGGGTATGGTGATCGGCCTTGTGGGCTTGTGTTGGGGTGTCACACCCACAAAAATAAATAAAATATTATAATTTAATGTTGATTTTAGAAGGGGTTCATAAACTCACTCATTAGCCTCCTATATAAGGAGAGGAGAGATTGTGACATTATGGAGTTAGCATAAGTGAGTGAGCACTTGTGCTAGGAGCTTGGAAATTTCAGTAAGGGAAATTCTGCAATTTTGGAAAATATAGCCTAGGGTTTCTTGGGAATTTTGTTTCTGGTTTCAGCCAAGGAAGGCTTCTGATTTCTCAACTAAGAGAGGCCAAATGTGTGAGTCACACGTGTGAGGAGAAGAGGAGAGAGAAGGTTGCACATGTGGATCAGATCGTATAGTAGTTTGTACAGGTTCGGATGTGTGGGAGAAGCAATGTGTACAACCACACGTGTGGTACGGAAGAAGTATGTACATTCTCATGTGTGACTATCGTACAGGTCCACATGTGTGGGAGGGAATAATAGGTCTAGACGTGTGATTTTCTAGGCAGTTTGACAAGTCCATATAGGTTGACGACAACAGGTTGTAGAGGTGGCATGTAGCAAGTTTGCAAATTGGAATTTTGTCTCGGGTAATTTGTTGAATTTTTGGTATTCAAAGGACTAGGGTTGTTCTCATTTTTGGTGATTTTGTGACAACTGGGAGGGTTGATTTGGCCCTCAGAAATTTTTGAATTTGAAAATTTACAAGCAAAAAAAAATTGTGTCTCAAGTGCATGGATGATTTATCTTTGATCTTGTTATTTTCGCTGCAGTAATTTTCAGTCAATAATTTTAGTGTAAAATTGTTCAGTGATAACAACTAGGGTTTACTTTTTAGTTCACTTGGAAGTAATTTTTAGATCTGAAATTAGTAGTATGAAAAATTGGCATGGTATCAGAGCTGAGGCTTTGAAGTAAGAGAGGGAGTCATCTCTTGAGACACATTTATTGCTATAGTTGGTGGTACAACATAAATGTTGTTGCAGGTTTTTTTTCTTGTTCTAGGTAGGTCACAATGGTGAACACTTTGAATATTGAGGACAGGTTGGAAGGAGAAACAAACGTTTGGGCTTGGAAGGACAATATTCTTCTTATGTTGGAGGAGAATTACCTCAAAGAGTATGTTGAGGGTGTTTTTCCAAGTCCTATTGATCCACATGAATTGACATCTCATGAGAAGAAGTAAGTGAAGGCCAAGCAAGTGTTGCTATAATCCATGAAGGATCACCCGATTCCTCACATTTCTGAGAAGAAGTCTACCAAGGATATGTATGATGCTTTGGTGGGTTTGTACCAAAGAGAGAATACATGCCGAAAATTTCATTTGAAGCACCAACTTCAAGTTGTTGAGATGTCCATTTTGGACATAATCGTTAGCTACCTTATGAGGATCAATCAAATATGTGATCAAATTGCAACCATTAATGAGATAGTCGAGGATGTTGAGTTGGTGAATGCGTCATTAAGAGGTCTTCCCAGATATTGGGAATCATTTGTATAGGGGATTTGTGCACAAGAGTAGTTGTCAATATTTGATAGACTATGGATTGATTGTATCCAGGAGGAGACTTAGTTAGATTCTAGGAATGGTAAGCAGAAGAGTAGCAATGATGAGAACCATTCCCTAGTTTCTCATACTAGGAAGGGTAGAGGAGGAGGTTCTCCAACGAGAGAGGCATCTCCAGAGCCTAGGAGGAATAAGGACCTTAGCAAGGTCAAATTATTTGCTTGTCATGATTATGGTCACTATGCTTCACAGTGTCTGCACCGGAAGGGAAAGGGAAGGAAGCAATAGGCATCAACAAAAAAGGTTGATGAGGTTGTAGACAAACTCCAGAGAGAGTTATTACTAGTCTCTTCCATTTCCGGTATAGTCTCCAGTGATGGTTCTTGGTTGTTGGATAGTAGATCCTCATGCCATATGACAAGAACACGAGATTTGTTTGAGATTTTCACAAATACTGACTCAGATATGTGCATGGATCTTGGTATGGGGACCAGGCATGCATTGCAAGGAATTGGGACATTATGATTCTAGTTGGAGTCAAAAGAGATGTTGAGGATGACTAATGTGTTATGAATGACATAACTCAGGAGGGGTGTGATCTAAGTCTCAGAGATTGAGAAGAAGGGATACCACGTATTTTTCCGAGATGAACAAGTGTTATTCGTGCCTAGAGGATTTAGCTTTAGATTAGTAGTGGTTCTTGGAGTTAGAAAGAGAAAAATGTACAGGTTGAAGAGCCATCCTACACGATATATGTCCAACAATAGTAGATTGACAAAGGACATGGAGTAGATATCTCCACAAGCTATGCAAGTTTAGAGTGAGCAAGTGGCTATAGAGGTTGTACAAACTCAAAGGGAGTCAACAAATTCATAGAGAGTATGACTTTAGAGGGAATCCATGGGATCAGAGGGAGATTCAACCTTTAAGAGGGAGTCTACCCTCAAGTTCAAATTGGAGAGAGGCATCTTCCAAGATAGACAGGAAGGTTTCGTGGTTCGAGGAGGTCAGATAGGAGGCCCATAAGTGGGAGAATTCTAAGAGCAATATGTTTTCCCAGGAGGGCCCATGCCATTCAACAATTTTTGTTTCTGTGACAGGGGGGTAAATCAATTAAGAGGATTGGAGTGCAATTGTGGTAGAAGATCCAGTGTAGGAGGCATAACTACTTCCAGTATGGGAGACATAGATTCATCTCGATGATGGAGGATGGAATACCTCCCTCTCTAAGAGGGAGTGTTGATTCTTTTGTAGCTTCAGGAGGTATTCCCACAAGTATCCATGGTGCCAGGCATATGGAAATATTAATTGGCACCAAATTACACTTTCGTTTCAGTGAAAACACCCTTGATATGAAGCTATGGATTCATAGTTTTAGTGATGGGCCTTGTGGGCTTGTGTTGGGGCATCACACCCACAAGAAGGAAAACAAATTTCTAATTTAATGTTGAGTTTAGAAGGGGTTCCTAAACTCACTCATTATACTCCTATATAAGGAGAGGAGAGATTATGAAAAATCTCATTGTGACATTATGGAGTTAACATAAGTGAGTGAGCACTTGTGCTAGGATCTTGGAAATTTCATCAAGGGAAATTCTGCAATTTTGGAAAATATGGCCTAGGGTTTCTTGAGAATTATATTTTTGTTTTCATCCAAGGAAGGATTCTTGTTTCTTATCCAATATAGGCCACACGTGTGAGGAGAAGTGCAGATAGAAGGTCACATGTGTGGAGCAGATCGTACAACAGTTTGTACAAGTTTGCATGTGTGGGAGCAATAGTCTGTACAACCACATGTGTGGTACGAAACAAGTCTGTATAGTCACACATGTTACTATCATATAGGTCTGGATGTCTGGGAGGGTAGAATAGGTCCACACGTGTGATTTTCTAGGTAGTTTGACAGGTCTGTACAGGTTGACATCAACAGGACATACAAGTGGCATGTAATAGGTTTGCAAATTGGAATTGTGTCCTGAGTAATTTGTTGAATTTTTGGTATTTCATAGGACTAGATTTGTGCTTAGTTTTGGTGATTTTGTGATAATTGGGAGGGCTTATTTTTCCATGCAAATATCCCAAAACCCTCTTTACAATTTTCCATTGCACCTTCCTTGGTTTTGACATATACCTGCTCAAAAATCGCATTGAATGTGCAATGTCATGTCTAGTACATACCATTGCATACATCAAACAACCAACAACACTAGCATAAAGAACACAAGACATGTCTTCTTCCTCTTCCTTTGTCTTGCGACATTGATCTGTAGATAACTTCATACCTATAGGAATAAGGACCTTGAATGGTTTACATTCCCACATATTAAACATCTGCAATATTGTCTCAACATATTTCCTATCATTCATTATGAGTTTCATGTTTTCCCTATGTTTTTAATTTCCATGCCCAAAATAAAATTTGTAGAACTAAGATATTTCATGTCAAAATTAGAATACAACTAGGTTTTTACCTCAATGATGATTTCCTGGTTGTTTCCAATCAACAACATATCATCAACATATAACACCACATAAATAAAATGGTCTCCAACTAATTTGAAATACACACAGTGATCTTCTTTTCTCCTTGTGAAACCAACTCCCAAAATATATGTATCAAACTTTTGATACCACAACCTTGCAGATTGCTTTAACCCATACAAGTAATTCTCATCTTGCAAACCATCTTTTGTTTTCCCTTCACTAGAAATCCTTCCAGTTGTTTCATGTGTATTTCTTCTTCAACATCCCCATGTAAAAATTATTTCTTTGTGTCCATCTGTTCTACTTCAAGATCAAAATCAACAATAATAGAGAAAATAAATCTAATATAAGTCAACTTAGCAACATGAAAGAAAAAATTCACCAAGCATATTCCCTCTACCTAGAAATATCCCTTTGCTACGAGACAAGATTTATATTTTTCCACTTTACCTTCTACATTCAACTTATTCTTAAACACACATTTGATACCAACGGGTTTTCTTCGAGCCAACAACTCTGATAGATCCCAAGTTTCATTTTTATCCAAGGAAGCCATTTCTTCAACCATGGATTTATTCTAGAGTTTACCATCCTATAAATACACTACCTCCCTAATAGTTTTGGTATCATCATCAATAATAGACAAAGCAAAATTAGAATGAAAATCAAGTGGAGCATACCTTTCTGGTTGTCTTCTTTCCCAAACCAATCTTCTCAATACTAGAGTATGAGGTTCTTCTTCTTATGATTCATGTTCTTTTGTTGAGTCAGATTCTTCACCCTCCAAATAAAACTCTATTGTCTCTAGTTCTTTTTATTTTGGTAGGACTTCCTACTTGGGAACATATTTAACCTCTCTAAAGACGACATCCTAATTGTAGACAACCTTCTTAGTTTCTAGGTTCCAAATTTTATAGCCTTTTACACCATCTTTATAACCAACAAATATACACTTTTCAGTTTTATTATCAAGATTACCCCTATTTTCCTTTAGAACATGTACGTAAGCATCAAAATCAAACACTCTAAGATGTTCAAGAGAGGGTTTCTTACTATTCCATACCTCATGCAGAGTTTTTTCCACCAACATTGATGAGGGTGATCTACTTACCAGGTAATATGAAGTACCCATTGCCTCTACCCAGAATTTTTTTCCTAGCCTAGCACCACTAAGCATGCTCCTTGTTTTTTCCATTGGTATTCTATTCATTCTTTCTACAACCTCATTTTGTTGATGTGTGTGTTACACCTCAAATTCTCTACAGTGTATCCTACTTTTTTTCATGAGATGTGACCACTCCAATGTTCCCAAAGTGTGATGATTTATTTCTATGTGACCATGATGGGATGACTTATTGTACAAGTATTGGTTAGAGCTTGCCCAAATCCCCTCATATGGACAATCATGGAATGTCCTTTTAGTCCACATTCTCAGGGTGCTTGGTTTTATTGCTCCGTCTAACTATCCCTTGGAGGTGATAACTCCCTCTAAGACGCGAATTTATGTCCTATGTAGGTATGTGGGAATTCTAAGGTTGATATAATAGGATACATGATTTACGGGGCCCTAACTATTTTCTTATTATTTTCAATGTAAAAGGTGATTGCACTTTGTAAGGTTTCCCACACCCATGGTTTAGCACACCTTATTTTACCCCACATGGACTCTATTTTTTCTATGTGTGTACCACATTTTATCCATCGGAGATGACTCTGCACCTGATCATTCAGTGTCACATTTCTCAAGGTAGTTTCACATATTTTAAGGCATATAACATATTTTGAGGCATTGGCCATACTCTGTAAGGAACGAACGTGTTTCTTTCCTCTGCATGGACCTCCTCTACACTTGTCATGTGTCAGATGCCAAAAATCCCCCCCCCCCCTTTGGCACCTTTTTAAATCACTTTCTTCAATAAAGGAGGTCCAACCTCTCTTGGGGCACTTTATGACAGTCATAGGGTTTATATTAAGCCACTTGGATGATGTGGAGGCCACTTAAGTGACTTTGTACTTGATGATGATGAAATGACACTCATCCCTTGCTATGTGGAGGGGATTTTTATCATCCTTTTATTAATTATGGAAAAAATTGAAGAAGTCATCCACTTAGAGGGATTATCTTTGGCTTGAGGTGAGGTTTTCCCCCCTCTTTGAGCTGGAGGTTGGAGATAGTGTGGCCAAGGAATATTCCTTGCCATGTTTTGAGGTCCCTCGGGACCTTTTCAAGTCGAATGTTGTACTTTGGAGCCAAATCGACCCTCTTAGAAGCTTGACGTCATTCTTGTTGTTGGGGTTTTATGACCCGTTTTTTTTCACTTGGAGGGTCATTCCCATGCTCCATGGAGGTGCCATGACGTTAGGTATGGACATGGTCATGCTTTGGAGACATATTTCAAGGATTTATGCACATTATTTGAGCATTGTTTTAGCACATTTTGTGGAGGTCGTTCCCTTTTATGAGGGTTTCTATCATGTAAAGCATCATTCAAATTGCAATTTGACTTAATCTCCAAGCTGTGTGGATGACAAGTTACTTTTTCTGGTTTCCTTAACATGATTTTAAGGAATAAAGAATGAGAAGGAGTTGTGAGCCTCATCTATAAATAAAGGCACCCCTCTCATTCCAAGTGGTTGTGAATTTTTGGAGATCATTATTGAAGCCATTAATAGAAGATATTTTACTTGGTGTTTCTTGGTGTCAATTCTTGGAGCTCTTTCTTTTTTGGTTATTATTTTTGGTATATTTTTAAATACTATTGTGAATGCTCAATATTCTACATAACTAGCAAGATCGATATATTGAGGAGTTATCAATTACTTGGATGGAGCGCGTCTAGGGTTTGTATCTCTTCCTTCTTCCCCAAAAATATTTGGTAAGTGATTATCTCTTGTCTTGATTAGTTCTATACTCCTTGGCAAGGGTTTTAAGTAATCTTTTCAAGTCTTTTGTTCATATTTTTGGTGAAGGATATTCCCTTGGGAAAACCCTTCTTGTAGGGCATTGGTTTCATGGTTTGTCTTGATTAGAAGAGAAACCACTATCCTTGTAGCCCTAATCTCATTCTAATCCATAAACGTTGATAATCAATTATTAGAGGGGAATACTTCTTGACCCATAATCCTCAAGTGGATATAATTCATTGAGCTTAACTCCAACAACCAACCAACCAACCACTAAAACCCTAAAAATTCAATTATTTTATTTTCATGTCATATAAAATACAAAAAAGATAAAAGATAAATCATCAAAAATATTTATTTCATTGTCTAGAGTAAAGCTAATGGTTTAGTTTTATTTTATAGACATTTTTTTCTGTGGGTTTATGCTTCATTGTTAATTTATAACCCCCCAAAATGAAAATTGACCCCATTGGTATTGTGCTTCAATATTGTACATAACATTTTGTGGTTCATTAAAGGTGTCTAATTCTAAAAATTAAATTAAGACAATAAAAATCATAATGAGTTAAACCCTAAGGCCATGGTTTAACCCTAAAATATTATTCATTTCCCTAGCGAAAGTAACCAAGGTTCATCATTCTAAGTGATTTTAGGCACTCTTGGGGTACTTTTCCTCACCAAAAATTTGTATTTTTTTATTTTATTTTATCTTATATCAAATTCTAGAATTGTTGGGTAGCAACAAGCTAGTCCAATTTACAATATACAATCAAGATATAACTCAAGTATATCCTTCACTCTTGATTTGTGTAATTAGATCTCACTCTTGAGTTGTTAATTGTACTTTTCTCTTCATATAGAGAGTGATTTATTAGTGTTGATTTATACTTCTGCTTTCACACAGTTACTTCAAATCTCGGCACCCATAAAATCAGCTCCTAACCCTCTTTATATTCTACTAGTTATTGTCGTAACTCTTGGTTGAATATTCTCAAGGAATTCAGATACTTTAGCACTGATTTATCTAACATATGTTGAGGTGTGTATCTTGAAGTAACTTGTATCATGAGCTATTTAAAGGTACCATACAGGTTGTTTCCAAGGATTGGGATACCCCTCGTGGATTCAAATATTTGGCTTAAATCTAAGGAGATAGTGTGCTAAGGTGATAGTGATGCATTTCCCATGTTGTGATTATCCCCAATAGCACCCTCACAAAGGTAGCTAGTCTGGGAAATAACAATGTGTATGGAGTATTATTCTGCCTTGATATACCTCACTTCTTACAAAATTCCTTTGATTCGTTACCATAGATCTCTCCACCATTATTTGTCCTCAACGCCTTTATTTTATTTTCTATCTGATTCTTCACAAGACCCTTAAACTCTTGTATTCATGTATTCCTCAAGAAATAGTCAATAAATGAAACACGATACACAAATTTGTCTAGTGATGAAACAACCACAGGTCCAAACACATCACTGTGTACTAACTTTAAGATCCTCTTTTGTCTTGTAGAACCAAATGAGAATCTTACCCGATCGTGTTTACCATATACGTAATGTTCATAGAAATCAACATCTAATGTCCAATCATATATACATTCAACCATACCTTTACCATGTAGTGCTCGAAGACCCTTCTCTCCAATATGTCCCAATTTTTTATGCCACGACATTTTCTTTTCTCCAAATACCATAGGAATTTTGTCTTCTTCACCCTCAGTAACAACATAGCTATTATAGAAATTATTGATTGTTCTTCCTAATAGATTTTATAGAGTTCCATTCCAAACTCCCCTCATCAACAACATTGATCCTCGAACAATTTTATATGTTTCCTTTATGAACGTAGTGTGTACACCCACATCACTTATCTTACTTACAGATATCAAGTTTCCAGCCAACTTTGGAATGTGGAAAACTCCAAGGAGTGTTCTAATCCTTTCGTCCTTGAGCTGCAACTTGATATTTCTGCATCCTATGATTCTAGTTATTGAATCATCTCCTAGGAAAACATCACCTCAATTATACATTTCATATTCATAGAACCACTCCTTTTAGAGAGTCATATGAAAAGAAGTGCCTAATTCGATCAACCATACATCATGATTTGCATGTTTTCTTGAAGAAGCCAAGTGTACATACCCTCCTTCTTTTGTGGAGGATTTCCCTAATGCGGAAGGAACATCATCAGATCTCTTCCCTCTCTCAACACTTTTTGATCTGCAATCCTTCTTGCAATGCCCATCTTTACCACATTTCCAACGTTTCTTTAAGGATTTTCCCAGAGATTTAGATATGCCTCTAGATTTAGATCTCCCACTCGATAACTTACTTTTTTTCTATCCAAGGTATGTCCTCTTATAGATAAGGAATTTGTGCTCTGGATATCCATGGTTTTCCTCCTCATTTCTCCTGATAATAAGTATAAAACAACATCATCAAACTTTAATTTGGTCGTATTACTACCAATACATACAACTAGAATATCCCACAAATGTGGAAATGAACACAATAAACTAATGCACTTATATTCATTTGAAATTTAATATCCACAAACAACAACTGACTTACCACAATATTGAAGGAATTAAGATGCTCTGTCACCAAGTCTCCATCATTCATCCTTAGGAGGTACAACTTATTTTGAAGGAAAAGTTTATTTACCAGGGACTTAGATTGATACAAATCCCTTAACTTATCCCACAAAGCCTTGGTTGTAGCTTCTCCCAAGACATTCAATAACATTGAATCTAAAAGACACAATTGTATTGTTCTCTTTTCTTTCCTATCCAACTTCATTCAATATTCTATCAACATACATGTAAGTGCAGTACCTAGATCCACATCAACCCGCTAATATTTTTCTATCAAAAGATATTACATATTCAACTTCCAAAGCTCAAATATTTTCCCATTAAATTTCTTGATCTCTATTTTTTAATTGCTCGTCATTTTCTTTCACCACAAGAATCACCACTGCAGAGCACCCACTGAAACGAAGTTTATCATAGACCCAAGATAATCGAACCCTTAGCAACAAAGGCATACCCATGAAGCCAATAACTACTCTAATACCAAATGTAGGTTTTAAACCTTTGCAGTATAGCAATGCACATACAAATTATTTATACAACATAAATAAAACAATAGTAATCACACATAGTACTCATAAATTTACCTTGGAAACCCTTAACCGGGAAAACCAACAAATTTTTTTAGAGCCACACCTCTAACTCTCACGTTATTAAATTCACCATTATAATACAACATATAGGATCCCATAACATCCAAAACCCTAATCCATTGACCCAAATTAGATTCCTTAACCCGATTTACATTTTAATGGCCCCAAAAACACCAAAAAATAGGCAAAACAAACAAAAAAAACCCAAAAGAAAAATTCCTTGGGGGCTAGAAAGACCCCCCTTTCTCCCATTCCAATGTACAATACATGGATGAATCATGCAAATAATATATAACATACCCAAAAAATCATTCAACAACCAATCTACTTCATTTCCTTCAAGATTGAGACAATCAAATTCTTCAACAAAATCTTCTAAGTTAAACAATCTCAATTTCACCCTCCTTATCAATATCATAAATATCATCCCCTTCAAAATAAAAATAATTTGTATCCCATTTATGTATTTTAATGTGGAAAATACCATCAATGTTTCTAACACCAAGGTCATCATCTTTGTCATGGAGTGAGGGAAAATCCACTAATCATTTTTCAAAGTCTACTCTTTCAAAATTATCAAAGGATGGACCATAAAGTCCAAAATTTTGATAAGGGGTAAGAGTCACTAAATCATTATTTTCATGTGGAGGGGAAGTAAATACTTGGTCGTTCTTATTATCAAAGCATGTCTTTCTAACTTCTCCTTCAACTTCCTATCTACTTCCTTGACAAATTCAGGAAGTGTTTGTTGTTCCTCTTCATCCATGTATTCTTCATATTCTTGATCTTCAATTGGTGATAAGGTGGAAAATCTTCCTTGGGACTTGTGACTATAGACTCTTGCTTCTCTAATAAGTTCAAAAGAGAATTATTGTCTTATATTTTCTTTCTTTTTTCAATCCTCAATTCTAATGATGGTTTGTTATGATCCAACACCTTAAAAAATGATAAAAAGTCAATGATTACAACCCACTTCTAGGGGGGAACCTCCTTTTACAATATATCCAATTCAAAATACAACATGAGATGAGATAAGATTATCCTAAGACTAGGTCTCCTTGGTATATATATAGCAGACAAAGGGTACAACTATAAGGAAAGGGTGAAATGGAGGGGTTCAGATCCTACATACAAATATAACATAAGAAATGTAATAATTCAATATTTGCATGTAGGCTCTGAAACCAAATGTTATGATCCAACACCTTAAAAAATGATAAAAAGTCTATGACTATAGTCCACTTCGAGGGGGAAACCTCCTTTTACAATATATCCAATTCAAAATACAATATGAGATGAGATAAGATGATTCTATGACTAGGTCTCCTTTGTGTATATATATATATATATATATATATATATATATATATAGGAGAAAAAGGGTACAATTATAATGAAAGGGTGCGATGAAGGGGTTCAAAGCCTACATACAAATATAACACAAGAAATGTAATAATTCGATAAGGGGATTAATAAGGGGTTTTATACATAACATGGGGTTTGTATGGGGATTTTTCTAGGGCTTAACATGAGTTTCCCTAAAACTCAAGGAATAGAATATCTATTTTTATTTTCCTTTCATGGAAAACCTCAATCCAATAATCTAAGTACCCGATCTATTCTTCTTTGGTGGATACCTTTTCTTCTTTAGGGTCTTCTCCATGGGTTTGATCTTCAATGTGTTCATGAAGTGACTCTTTTTTTTCATGGATCATATGAAAAATATTCATCTATACTTTCTTCTAGTGATTGACTTTCCATGGAGTTATAAGGTGTCTCTTCAATGTCATGATCCTCAATGATTTCAATAGTTTCATCCTCTCTATCTTCTTTCATGGGTAGGACTACCATGAAACTTTTAACGAGCCTTTCAAATTCGTCTTCTTCGTATTAAGGCTCCCAACATTGAAGGCATAGCTTCAAGTAATTTGCAAATGAAGAAATTATCCTTTTACCCAGATCACTAAACCAATTCAATGCCTTGTCCGCAAAGGTGCATAGAAAAGTTCTCATCCAAACATCTTCATGGAAAATATTAAATTTTACCATAGCTTTGTGGAATGGATAAATATGTAGATAAATTGAATCATAGTATCCATGGAAAAATCCAATTGAATGAAGCAAATATAAGTCATAACCTTCTTTTGGAAATCCCAAAATGCCTAAGAAATCAAGTGGAGCATACAAATTATTCCAATATTCTAGATTTGAGTCCATGCTTCCACTCTTTAAATTTGAAAATGAATTTGCAAAGCTTCACACTTAACAAAAATATAGCACAATGAAGTTGTCAAAGTGAATTTGATGACTTCAATTGTTTCTTGCTTCACCCTACAAGCAACAAAACTTAAAAGTATTTAAGGGAAAAAGGTTTCTTCCCCTCAAAGGAGTCGGTAGATGAGTAAACTATATAAGTCTTTGAATCTTACTCATCAAAATGTTTGAAGAAAAACTATTAATACCTAGGGAATGGACTTTATCCTCGACAATGGTACCAAAATGTTACCACTCAAACTCTCTTCTAATATTATAAGTCTTAACCCCAACGGGAGAGCCTAAAGACAACTCTCAGTCAAGCCACCCATTGTCACCTCGATGGCCTTGCCCCACTATTTAGACCAAGCAAAAATGTGTCTTAGTCAGGGGGGAAACCCTATTGGTCATTCAAGCTAAATCATTGTATAAGATGAGTGATTTTCTTAGCTTGAATAGACAAAGAAGTCTAGTGATTAATAACCAACTTGATTTAGGATGTAAAAAAAGATTAAGCAAGCAATGTATTTATCCAACCACTTAGATTTAAACAAGCTTCAAATGATATGTAAATTATATAATGTGCTCTTGTTAAACGGGAGATTACTTTAAACAAAAGGGGCAAAGAGTAACTCAAATTTGCTTATGCTCACATCAACCATGAACCATTAAGCATAGTAGCAACAACATATGAAATCATTGGTTCAACATGAAATTAGTTGCTTTAGATTTGATTATAGTATAAGCAAGTCATGAAGTGCTAAACAAAGAGATCATTTACAAGGTGCTTTGAAAACATGATATCCATGTGGCTCAATAACAACTCATTCATTAGTTCACATTAAGCCAAAATTCATGAAGTATACCACTGCAAAATTTAACTATAGTAGTGTCACAAACAACCAACAGACTTGATCATATTTAACACATGTTAATGAATATATGTGCTAAGTTTATTGCTCAAGTTTTAGAGTCATAATAGTGTAGTCATCA
The DNA here is from genome assembly GCA_000966675.3 of Picea glauca. Lineage (NCBI taxonomy): Eukaryota > Viridiplantae > Streptophyta > Pinopsida > Pinales > Pinaceae > Picea > Picea glauca. Next base: position 683,941 of record JZKD02S1631390.1, on the reverse strand, counting down.
TCATAATCGTCCCAAACTTGGTTGTTGGTCTCTTCGTAGTAACAATCTTGTTTTATATTATAGTGCCACATGAAACCAGGTGACGGAGGCACAACAATGTATTGCAACTCCTTCAAGGAAATTCAAATATTATGATTTGGATTTAGAAAAGTTTATTTAAATTAAAAATATATATATATATATATATATATATATATATATATATATATATATATATATACTTTATGTTTTTATCTAAAATTTTATATTTAACTAATGAATCAAAATTTGAATGGAGATCATTAAATTTGAATGGAGATGAATACAAGCACTTTTATTTTTATATCAAATTCTTTTGGGTTTCTCTTAAATTGTGATTAGTTTTATTTCTATAGATAGGAATTATAGAATTATTTTTTTTACATTATATTTAAAGATATATTTAGATATTAGTGTATTTAAATATATTTTACAAATATTTAAAGATATATTTAGATATTAGTGTATTTAAATATATTTTACAAATATTTAAAAATATATTTAAATATTAGTATATTAGAAAATTAACTTTTTTTATTTTGTTAAATAATTGTTTTTATTTTTATTTTTGAAAGTTAAGGTATTTATAATTTGAACATAAATTTGATAATATTATTTTTTATTTTTTATGAAATAAAATTAATATATTGGCTATTACAACATGACATAGCAGCTAGCAGCTTGAGCTAGTTAGCTAGTTTTTGGCTGAGCTCTAGCAACACCTATTCTTTCTCCTCTCCCATTTTATATCTATGTTTTTTTCTCCTCTCCCATTTTATATCTATGTTTCCTTGGTCGTAGAGAGGAAAGAGAATCCAAGAGCTTGTGCAACCATATACTCATGAAGGGATGAAGTAGTTGGGATAACATCGAGCCAAGTGAAGTCGAGGTCATAGGTCAAGCAACACCTACACTTTCCCCTCTCCCATTTTATATCTATGTTTCCTTGGTCATAGTGAGTAAGGAGACTCCAAGAGCTTGTGTGACCATATACTCATGAAGGGACGAAGTGGTTGGGACAACATAGATCCAAGTGAAGCCAAGGTCATAGATTATATGTAGCTAAATGTGAATACGTGACTAAGGATCAAGAACAAGTGTTTGGAGGTTCAAATAATGAAAGTTCAAACTCGAAACACCATTTGTTTACAAACTTGTGTCCTTATAGCACAATCCTCTTGTGCCATCGTATCAATTTAGGGTATTAGTCTACGCTAGACAGTGTCAGTTGATAACTACTCCTCGAGGCACAACTTCTCTGGCATTCTAGTAAAGGGGTCACACCCTAGGCCATAGTCAACTTACGAAGGCGGTTAAATGTGGCTCACACTCAATCATTGGAGAAGGAGCTTGACATTCACGAGCTGTCAAATTTAAAGCACAAGCATTTGGTACAGTGTGTGATCCTTTTCTTAATAGTTGAAAAGTCATCATTCCTTCCAACTTCGTCACCACTTAACTTATGCAGTAGCATCTATATTTCCAAACTATTATAGTAGGTATAGATGCTATCACATAGCCTTGTTCAATTATGTGTAGTGAGTTGAACTTTAAATTAGTAACCAACCTTCTCAAAACTCAAACAGTGAACAATAAGCATATGAACCAACATAAAATGTGACATGTTTGACACTCATTTGTGGGTTGTTCCAATAAATATCTCATCGATTTAACTCTTGACAATGTTCAGATCATTCATGAAGTAAAATGTTGTAAGGAAAATAAAGCAATGTGTGCAAAAACAAAACTAAACCCTTGAGAGATACAATGCTTAAAATATTATTTAAAGAGAAAATTTAGTGTTATACAAATGAGAGGGGGGGTGAATCAGTTGTTACCGTGCTTAAACAATTATGCTCATTTTAAACTCATTACAAAACACTCAATGATGATCACTATAATTCAAGGAAGTAAGCAATAGAGTATTCAACATCAATCACACACATGAAGTATATAGAAATAGATATTCCTGAGGAAACCCATAAAGGGAGAAAACCTCTTCTTCTTCGAATGATAGGTAGTCTTTTTATGTTATGTACATCATATATCTTTGAGCACCAACTCAATGTGGGGCTACCACCTCTATTTTACAAGATGCAACTTGTTGAGAGCACCAACTCTCTGGTTTCTCTAGCACCCACTAGAAGGAAGCACCAACTCCCTGAGTGTTCCAGCGCCAACTGAATCGAAGCACCAACTTCCAGTCACACGGGCACCAACTTTTACAACAAAGAACAATATTTCTCCCTTGCACCACCCTACCACCATGGTTTTTCTGGCTGCAACCAGATGGAAGCTACAACTCTCTATGTTCAAGAACCCACTTGAAAATCCGAGGACAACAGTCCTCCCTAGCACCACCCTACCACCCTGAGATATAAATCTTTTCTTTCTGAAATTTATTACAGTGATACAATATTTATCAATGGCTTACCAGTCTCATCATTGTTCGGCTACACTGCTCTGCTCTACCTGCATCAGTGTGTTCCTTCTCGCATCTTCTTGCACTTAAGTTTTCGTACTGTCTGTTGTTTTCACCATTTCTACTATGTCCAACTTATGTTCTTCCTCTCTACGTCTTTCATGCTCTGTTCCTGCTGTCTTCTTGATCACATACAGTTCGACTTGTTTTACCGAGAACAACAACCTTCCTTTGTCACGACATATTTATTTTATTCATGCCCTCAACATCCGTTACACTGCAAATCTCCAATGCCCGGGTCGGGAATAAAAAAGGCTCAAGACCCATGATTCCAATGCCCCAGAACAATGATTCAGTTAGCATAACTGAATCGTAACTGATCAAGAAACCACAAAGTGAAACATCAAACCTTCTATCAGATTTTGTTTGATCAGCGTCGTTGTATTATACACACAGAGGATTTTTTACTTTTCAACGCATAACCTCCTATGTGGAGCTTAGCAGCGCTAGCTCCTTCCTCAATCTTTCATTGATGTGACCTTGGGCGATGTTCTCATGTGACCACATGATTGCGAGTGCAGCCAAAGGTGGTTTGAGGGCAATCTGTTTTTCTCCCCACAATTCACTACAGAGCTCCATGTATGCTTTCTCCAAAACTGTGGTTTCGATTGCACCCGCTCATGAAAAATTAAGACTCAAGCATGTTCTGACCCCATACTGTGACGGGACAGTCGATCTCACGATCTTGACAATTCTCTTGAACCGACAGTTTAGATCTATCTTTTTACGATCTACGGATCAGATCCAACCTCCCAAAATCAATGGTTGTGATTTATTTCGTGATATGGGCTTCGAGAGTTTCAAATCTCAAACCCTGCTTTCTTCTGTACGCCAATATTCTGGAGTCGATGGTCCACAGACACCTGTCCTTCTCAATCGATGGCTCTGCCTCTACTTCGGGAATTTGACCTTTCAACTAGATCAACGGTTTTGCATCCCCTTTCTCGATCAACGGTCGAGATCTCCTTCGAGTCTCCAGACTTATGAAATCTCAAATCTCAAACTTATGATATGGACCAGACGACCTAGATTCACTTCAGAGGATCCAATGCTTGAGATCTTCTTCAGACGATCTGGCGAATGAGATCATCTTCGAATGATCTAATGGTTGAGAATGCATTTCGGCTCTCTGGGATTCAGGGATTTCAAATCTCAAACTGAATTCTTGAAGTGAGATTTTTCGGGAGCGTAACCTCCTCACATATTTAGACTCGAAACGAATGACGTTCGTTGGACCAAGATCTTAGATCAATGTCTCAATCTGTCTGCGATGCAGCTTTGATTTGGATTAAATCCAACAACTCTCCATCTTTTCTTATCTTGTCCTTCCATTTAATTTGATCTGACATCTGGCGGAAATTCGGGTGATCGAGATCTTATATCTCAACCCTTTCTTATCATGTCCTTCCACTTAAGGTAATCCAATGGTCATCGCATTTTCTCCAGATCCGATGGTCCTTATTCATTTTGGATTTTCGGGCTTCGGGTAATTCAACTTTCAAGTTGACAATTCTTATGAAGTGAGATTCCCCGAACAATAAACTCCTCACAAATTTAGACGTGAACCAAATGTTGTTCATCGATCATGTTCTTAGATCGTTGGCTTGATCTATCTTCAGTGTTGCTCTTCTAGCTTATCCTATCCTTCCACTTAAAAGTGATCCAAAGGTCATGAAGACACTTGAAGCAGATCAACGATCAAGGATGGTTGCGGAACCACAACTTGCGAGTGATTTAACTCGTCACCAAAACTTCGCAATTTGAAGTTGTGTGTTGTTGGTGAGTCATCCACAATCGTCGATCTTCAAGGCTATAATATATGACGGTCCTGACTAATTGCGGGATTGGAAATAGCATGATATTTAATTCTCCTTTCGATCTTCGCAATCTATCCCTGTCATTGATCTGGTGATTGTGCATCCGACGATCACGACTTAATCCAACTTAATCTAATCATTTGTTAGATCAACCACAATCGTCGATATTTGGGTTTATGAGATATGGCGATATAGACCAATTGCAGGATTAGAACTAGTGAGTAGTTTAATTCTTCTTTCGCTCTCCACAATTCATCCATGTCATTGATCTGGCTTACAAATCCGATGATCACGATCCTCCAACGATTGTCAAGCACACGGTCATTCATATGACCGACGTCTGTAATATTAGACAATCAACACAGTCAATCTCTTGATCAAATGGTTGTTGAGGCTTCTCACCCTGAGCTTACGCTTTTCCTTCCGAGCTTTGATCTCTACATATTGTTTGTTTCTCCTCCTGAGCTTATGCGTTTCATGTTCGCCATCATCGCTATTGTTCTTGCCATCAATGACAAGCACACTCTTCATGTAAAACATGCCAACAATCTCCCCCTTTGGCATTGATGGAAACCCTGGAAGGATGCACTATTATGCTTAGACCTCCGACTATAGGATCCATACCAAACCTTTTCTCCCCCTTTGACATCAATGTCAAAGAAAACATGCTCCCCCTGAGTTGTTGCAGTACTTTTTTGAAGGTATTAGATATTCAACCAACACATACTCCCCCTGACAGGATGGACTCTCTTAGGTGAGAGAAGGGATGACACCCAGCTTCTGACAGAGATATTCAAATGGTGTCTTGGCTAGGGGTTTAGTAAATATGTATGCAATTTGTTCTGTGGAAGGAATATAATTCAGTTGAGCAGCTCTGTTTGTAACCTGCTCTTTGAGAAAATGATACTTTATTGGTATATGATTCGTCTTTGAATGGAGAACAGGATTCTTCGAGACACTAATGGCACTGGTGTTATCACAATGAAGTGGAATGGGATCAGTATAAGTTACCTTCAAATCTGCAAGAGTTTGTATCATCCATAAGATCTGACTGCAACAAGTAGCAACAACAATGTACTCTGCCTTTGTAGTTGATAATGAAATAGATCCCTGCTTCTTACTAAGCCATGCTACTAACGAACCACCTAAGAAGAATGCACCTCCACTGGTGCTCTTTCTCTCATCCAAACAGTTTGCCCAATTAGCATCTAATTATGCAGTTAATTGAAAATTCTGATTTTTAGGATACCAGAGACCATAAGTCATTGTACCCTTCAAATATTTGAATATCCTTTTGACAACTTCTAAATGATTGTTTAGGAGCATACTAAAAATGACCTACCATTCCAACAGCTTGCATTATGTCAGGACGGGATGTTGTGATGTACAGAAGACTGCCTATCATTGATCGATATGTTCTTTGATCAACATCAGGTGAAATATAATCTATACTGAGCTTGCAACCAACCACCATAGGTGTACTAACAAGAGAGGAATATTCCATCTGAAACTTCTTCAACATCTCTTTCAAATACTTTTCTTGAGAGATAAATATCCCTGCAGAACTTTGATTGATTTGTAAACCAAGAAAATATGACAGTTTTCCTATCAAGGACATCTCAAACTCAGTCTACATTGAATTAGAAAACCACTGAACTGAAGGGTCATTAGTGCATCCAAAAATAATGTCATCTACATAAACCAAAACAACTAATAAATCATCACCTTCAGACTTAATGTACAGATTATTGTCAACAATACCTTTCTTGAACCCTTTCTCCGGTAGAAATTTGTCCACTCTACAATATCAGGTTCGTGGTGCCTCTTTCATTCCATATAATGCCTTTTTCAACTTATAGACATAATCAGGATTATCTGTCAGTGAAAATCCTTCAGGTTGCTCCACATATACTTCTTCTTCTAGATCTCCATTAAGAAATGTTGACTTAACATCCATCTGATATACTTTAAAGTTCTTATGACATGCATAGGCAAGAAATATTTTGATGGCTTCCAATCTTGCCACCAGTGAAAAAGTTTCATCAAAATCATTTCCTTCAACTTGTGCATACCCCTTATAGACCAATCTAGTTTTATTCTTAACAATTTTTCCGTGTTCATTCATTTTATTCTTAAACACCCATTTGGAGCCAATTACATTATTATTTGCAAGTCTAGGAACAAGCTCCCAAGTATTTTTCTTCTCAATCTGATCCAGTTCCTCATTCATTGATTTTAACCAATTTACATCTTTGCTGGCTTCATTAAAGTTCTTGGGTTCCACCATGGATATGAAGGCTATATGTGATTTCTCGGTGTCTTTAATTATCCTTCTCCTGGTTTGTACACCTTTTTCTTTCTCACCAATTATCTTACTTGAAGGATTATTCTTTTGAGTAATTCTGGAGGAAGGATTTGATGTTGTCTGTTGATTTGAGTCTTCCTCTGAATTTGTATCTTCATCTGACTCAGAGTCTTATTTTTCTGATTCTTGGACCTGTTCATCTTCAACTTTAGTTGTGTCTTATGTAGCAGACTCAATATTGCTCACCTCTCTTACTGGGACTCCTTCATCAACCTTTAAATCAATGCAATCAACCAATTTATACGATCTTTTATTAAATCATCTATATCCTTTACTATTGGTAGAATATCCTAATAATATGTCTTCATCAGCCCTGTCATCATACTTGCCAAGGTTTTCATTATTATTATTTATGTAGCACTTACTCCCAAAGACTTTGAAGTGTTTGATTGAAGCAGGTCTTCCATACCATAGTTCATAAGGTGTCTTGTCACTGTGTGGTCTGAGGTGGGCTTTGTTAAGAATATGGATTGTTGTGTGTATTGCTTCTACCCAGTAGGTTTGACCAATGTTCTTCTTATTCATCATTGACCTGGCCATTTGCTGAACTGTTCTGTTTTGCCTCTCAACTACTCCATTTTGTTGTGGATTTTTTGGGATTGTGTATTCTCTCTTGATCCCATGTTTATCACATAATTCATTGAAATCACTTGACATAAATTCTCCTCCTTTGTCTGATCTTACTGCCTTTAACCTATTCCCTGTTTTATTCTCAGTTAAAGCCTTAAATATTTTAAATTTCTCAAATGCTTCAGCTTTTTCTTTGAGAAAATCAACCCAAGTGAGTCTGGAGTAATCGTCAATGATCATCATGAAGTATTTTTCCTTCCCTATGCCTTCCTGTCTTGATGGTCCACATAAATCCATATGAACTAATTGGAGTGGTTTCTATGTTGAAGTAGAGCTCTTGGATTTAAACTGTGTCCTGGTTAGCTTTCCTACTTGGCAGGGTTTACACATAGAATCTTGTGGCTTTGATATTCTTGGAAGATCTTTTACTGCCTCAATATTTTTTAGCTTGATTAAGTGGTCAAATTTTAGATGTCCAAGTCTCCTATGCCATAACTAGATTTCATCATGTTTTCTTATATGACATTCTTCTCTATCTTCTTTCAGCACATATACATTAGTATCTGTCATTATGCCTTTAGCCACCACTTGTCCTGAGTTTACAGACTTTATCTTACAATCTTTGGAAGTGAACACCACTTCACATCCTCTGTCACACATTTGACTTACACTGAGCAAATTATGTTTCAGCCCATCTACAATTAGAACATCCTGGGCTTTTCCTTTACCATTACTCAAACTCACCATCCCTTTATCCTTGATTTTGCCTAGTTCATCATTTCCAAAGGTCACATTTCCTGTTTTGTTTTTACTTATAGACAAAAACTTATCATTTTCTCCAGTCATGTGCTTGGAACATCCAATGTCTATATACCAGGGGTCTTTTTGTTTTTGAGTTGAAAGTACTAGACCAAATTTTTCACTATCTTTCTTTTTCCATGTGCTGGCATTTCTAGCTAAGGGTTTTATCCTTGGATCTGCTTTGTAATTATTCAGATGGAAGTTTGCAGCTTTGTGGCCGAAGTTATGATAGTTATAGCATTCGAGCTCATTGTTCAATAGGTCAAAGTTATTGGTGCAACTTTGTCTACTCATTGGCTATTTAGTTCTATGTTGCAAAGATTGTTTATTTCTTGGTCTCCTCAGTTGCATGTCTCTAAACTTAATTTGACAATTTGCAATCTTATGACCAAAATTAGAGCAGTAAAAATAGTAACCATGGAAGAAATTTTGGTACATGAAGGATGGCCTTCTTCTTGGCATTTGTTTCTCTATCTTCTGATATCTTTGTTTTTTATCAAGGGTCATCTTGTCTTTATTAGCTTTTGGTGGCAGAGTACTCACATGGTATGATTGTCTGTTGACTTGGAACTTGATCATATTTACTAGCTCTTTGCTTTCAGGCTGTTTGCTTCTTGAACCACTTACATAGCCTAAACCAGTCTTCAACAAAGGAGATCTTTGTTTGCTCAAAATGTCGTTTAGTTCTGCTAAGGCTTTAATCCTTTGGAATATTTTGGAGATACAATGCTTTAAACTTCTCCATCTCTTTTCTGGTTTTTACTACCTCTTCTTCCAAGGCTTCACATCTTGCCTTCTTCTCTGATAATTGTTGTTTCAGAATATCCTATATTTTCTTTGCCTCTTCTAATTCCACTTTTAGCAGGGCAAAGTCTTCATCGAGATTTTTACTGTCTTTCTCGAACTGTATCAACAATTGTTTTTGCTTTTTCTTCTTAAATTTGAATCTAGAAAATTCTTCTAGGGCACTAATCATTTATCCTTCCAAGTCAACCACAACTTATTCAGCATTAACATCACTTCCTGTGATTTTATTATCATAATACTCTTTGGCCATAAGCATAAAGTCATTAACCTTATCTTCACAAGAAGAATCACTATCTCTGTCTCTTGAAGAGTCATCATTGTTTACACATAAACTTTTCTTTTTACCAACTCTCTTGGATTTGTACTTCTCTTCACCTTCAACGTTCTAGTCTTTCTTCTTGTGTGGACACTTATATGCAAAGTGACCTATCTTTCCACAGTTAAAACATTTTAAGGGAAACTTGTCTGATCCTTTCTTTAGTCTTCTCACAAATTTTGCTTCAATTTCATCAGGCTCAGAATCCTCATTCTTATCTGCTTTAAATTATGTTACTCTAGAGGTGGTTTTATATTTACCTATCCTAATTTCATAACCAGTCAGAGTTCCTAGGAGTTGGTCAATAGGTATAACTTTTAGATCATTAAGTTCTCCTATAGCAGAGACCTTTGGGTTGAACCTATCTGGCAGAGATCTCAAAATTTTCTAAACTAAAGAAGCTTCCTCAATTTTTTCACCAAGTCCTTTCATTGCATTTACTAGTTCTTCAACTCTCACAAAGTACTTCCCAACAGTTTCATCCTCTTTCATATTTAGTTGTTCAAACTATAATTTGTACGTTTGAAGATTGGCACCCTTTACCTTCTCATTACCTTCATAACTGCTAACGAGTTTTTCCCACATTTCTTTGGCAGATTCTAAGGGCATAACTTTTACAAATTCTACTTTTCCAAGCCCACTTAGAATAGAATTCATAGCCTTAGTGTTGAAGCTGAATTCTAGTTTGTCATCCTTAGAAGCTAGTACAATTGGCTTCACATAACCAGTCTCTACCACATCCCAAACATATGCACCTAACGCCATTATATAGGTTCTCATCCTAATTTTCCACAAGGCAAAGTTTGTTCCATTGAACAGGGGGGCCTTATTGGTTGAAGTTCCTTCATGGATAGTCATGTTTAAGCTCTAGGATCTACCCTTAGATAAAAGGAACCTGGCTTTGATACCAATTGTTAGACAACTGAGAGGGGGGGTGAATCAATTGTTATTGTGCTTAAACAATTATGCCCATTTTAAACTCATTACAGAACACTCAATGATGATCACAATAATTCAGGGAAGTAAGCAATAGAGTATTCAACATCAATCACACACATGAAGTATACAGAAACGGATATTCATGAGGAAACCCATAAGGGAGAAAACATCTTCTTCTTTGAATGATAGACAATATTTTTATGTTATGTAAATCATCTATCTTTGAGCACCAACTCAATGTGAGGCTATCACCTTTGTTTTACAAGCTACAACTTGTTGAGATCACCAACTCTTTGGTTTCTCTAGCACCCACTAGAAGGAAGCACCAACTCCATAAGTGTTCCAGGACCAACTTCCAGTCACACAAGAACCAACCTATACAACAAAGAACAATAGTTCTCCCTTGCACCACCTAGTGCAGACGCCACCCAGGACATGTCCGCTCCCACCAGGACCTTCTTTTCCTTTGGCCCGAAGAGCTGAAACACTCTTCAAATCCCTTATCGGGACTTTGTAACCCCACAGGACTCTCCTTATGATCTCCCCTTGTTCTATCAGGAAGTCGAACCTCACAATATCGTGAGTCCTGAACTCACGGGAACGGGTCTTATAAATCCCCGAAGCCCGATGGAATATTCATTCTACGCCTTTCTTGCTTCTGTCGGGAATTATCTCGTCGGGAAATCGGTGTTCATATTGTCACAAGTTACTCACCCCGTGAATCCCCGATTCCCGATCTCCGATGACACCTGTCCTCTGTACTGACGCCTGGACCCCACACTCCTGTAGCGATCAGGAATTGCGTATCAGGAATTCACGATTCTTGTTTCACAATTTCACAGCCCTCTCCAAGTGTCTATCCTCGGAATGTCAAATCCTGATTCCACTGGATCCTCGAACATGCGTCCTACAGATCAACGACTATGATCGCGTCGGGAAATCGCAAATCATGATTCCAACCTGTGACGATTTCACACTCCTGAAATCCCCGATGACTAAATCCCGACTCCTACCTTGATGTCTGACACGTGTTCTTTTGAGATCAACGGCTGAGATTTTTTCTCGAGATTTCGAGAACTACAAGGTCTCGATTCTCTTATTATGTCAAACCCCGATGACGTTGATATCTCGATAACTCCTCCGGGTTCCTCCTCTTCTCCCTCGAGCTTAAACCCTGTGAAACTTCCCGAGATCTAACGGCTAGCGGGAAAAGCACTTACTAATCCAACGACTCACAGGACTCTGGGCTTAAAATCCTGGTGTGGCCGTAACCTCCTCGCTTCTTCTGATGGATCTAATGGCTAACGGGATTTTCCCAGACTTCTCTACCAGATCTCGACCGTCGCTTCACCCTTCTTGAGGATTTCCTAACGCGAACCCTTCGGTGCGATCCTTCAACGGATTTGAAAGCTCTGCCTCTCCTGAGCTTCTTCCAGCTTCTTAATCTCTTAGAAAAGAGATCTCTTTGCACGCACTCCTTGCACCCAACATTCAACAACTTCCCAAGTGTTGAATCCTTTCGACTCTGCGCAACTCCTGCAACAATAGTCTTTGATTTCCTTTTCTCATGTTTACAACTGAGACTTCTTCTCCAGCCTGTGAACTCCTTGCATGACTTCAACAACCTAAATCCACTTCTGGATAACTGAGAACAAGTGTTAAACTATCGATCCCTCATCAACGCCGTCCTTGTGGATGAATTCAACTGCACACTTTGCAGGAATCTCCTGGCTCAGATAGAGAAACAATTGAAACTCATTCTCTCTCAGACTTCATTTAAAACCTGAAATCACATGCACATCATATACAAAGCAAATGCACAACCATAAAACAAACATTCATGAGCACAAGCACAACACACAGAGAATAGACACATAACCATGGATTTGAATCAAAGATTTCTTCTATTAATTCAATATCTATACATGGATGTTCTCTACACAGTTCTCTGCTTGCTCTTCTCTTCTCCTGAATGTTGTTAATGTTACAAAATGATACAATGAGGGTGTCTATATCTGTTTTCCCTCCCAGACTCTAAACTGTCTAATCTGAAAATTAAAATTCTATCTACCTGCATTAAATCTATTAAATGCCTCCTATCAATTTTAGACAAGAGTGTATGGCTCGAGGTCTGATACTGTTAATTTTTCAAAATCCCAACCCAGTTTCAGTCTCGTTGTCTTTTCAGTCAAATTTAAATGCCAAACTTAGTTTCAGCATTGTTTCAGCATATGTTACAGCCCTGTGTTTCAGCATATACTCACAGCGGTGTTTCAGCATATGACTCAGCCCTGTGTTCCAACATCTATTACAGCACTGTGTTTCAGCATCTGTTACAGCACTGTGTTTCAACATCTGTTACAACACTGTGTTTCAGCATCTGTTACAACATTGTGTTTCAACATCTGTTACAGCACTGTGTTTCAGCATCTACTCACAACGGTGTTTCAGCATAAGACTCAGCACTGTGTTTCAGCATATACTCACAGCGGTGTTTCAGCATATGACTCAGCACTGTGTTTCAGCATATAAAAAACTTAACAGAAATAAATTTCAGAACTAAAACATGAGGATTCTGAACATCGTTTTTCAACGCAGAAATAAAATATCAGCAATATGAAAAACTCAGAAAATATAGACACAAAGATATTCGGTCTAACTTTGACCCTGGAAAAACCCACAAGGGGAAAACCAGTGAGAG
>JZKD02S1631390.1:634504-665374 GCA_000966675.3 Picea glauca | reverse complement strand
GGCATCTCACCAAGATTTCTCCAACTACCCAAGAATGGGTGCGCCCTCTTGCCCAAGTCGACCTCATGAGGGAAGGTGAGGAGTTTTCTAATCTAACGGTTGATATTAGATCAGAAGGGTGGCTGAGATTTGGTGTCTCTTCACTCACCCTCACTTTAATCATAAAGTTATCTTTTAATTTTCATCTCACAAATTAATTTGACTAAGACCCACATTCGGCAATTTCTCCCCTTAGGCACCTAGGGAAGAGAAACACTTGCCTTGGTACTTCATTTTAATTAAAAATTTAACAGATACAACATACAAAAGGCGCTCCTTCATAAAGGATTCATTGAAGGATATGGCGCTTCATCTTTAATGAAAATTCAAAAAGTTATCAAGCTTATATGTCATGTGTTTAAAAACACATGTGCTGGCTCCACGCTCGCTTTGGGTATTTGCGATGCTCCTGCATCATACTCCCCTGCTTGAAAGATTTCATGGGATCCTGTCCATGAGCTCCTGCACGGTCTGTCCATGCTTCTGAATCATTGCTTCTGTTTCCCAGCTGACATCTTCCACTAGATGATTCTTCCATTTCACCAGATACTCGAAGTATTGCTTTCATCTGGTTCTTTTGCTGACTCTCTGGTCAAGTATATACTCCATCTGTGGCTTCTCTTGAATCGACATCTGCTTCTGCCACTGGATTTCTGGTTGTCCTTCACTTCCAGCTCCTGCTTTCCCAGCCTTATATGGATATAAGTCTGAAATATTGAATGTCAGAGATATTCCGATCTCATCCGGCAATTCAATCTCATATGCGTTCTCTCCCAATTTCTTCAGGACTCTGCATGGCCCAATTTTCTTCATTTTTAGATTGTTGTATGTTCCCCCTGGGAACCTTTCTTTCCTCAGATGTGCCAAAACTAGATCACCAACTTCGAATTGAAGTTGTCTCCGACGTTGATCCGCTCTGCGCTTGTATTCCTGGTTTGTTTCCAGCAATCGCTGCATCACCCTGCTGTGAAGTTCTCCCATCGCCTCTGCAAATTCTTCAGTGCTTGCACTCTTTGTCATCATCTGCTTTGAATCTCTCAGTTCAGATACTCCTCTCGGCTGTCTGCCATATACAATTTCAAATGGACGTTTGCCTGTGCTTCTATTCATTGAATCGTTGTAAGCAAACTCTACCTGTGGCAACATGTTATCCCAGCTGCTGTGGTGCTCTATCACTAGGCTTCTGAGTAAATCTCCCAAGCTTCTATTTACAACCTCTGTTTTCCCATCCGTCTGTGGATGATAGGATGAACTAAACATCAAGTTAGTTCCCATCTTCTTCCAGAGTTTCCTCCAGAAATGTCCTATGAATTTTGTATCCCTGTCCGATACAATGCTTCTGGGTAACCCATGAAGTCTAAGAATCTCCTTGAAGAACAAATTTGCGATATGAGTCGCATCGTTGGTCTTCTGGCATGGTATAAAATGTGCCATTTTGGAAAACCTGTCAACCACCACAAATATTGAATCATGTCCTCTTTGTGTCCTTGGTAATCCTAATACGAAATCCATGCTGATTTCATCCCATGGCCTCTCGGGTATGGGTAACGATTGATAGAATCCCGCATTATGCTTTATGCCCTTCGAATGCTGGCAAATTCTGCACCTGTCAACAAACTTCTTGACATCTTCTCGCATATTCGGCCAGAAGTATGCTTCTCTTAGCTTTGCAAACGTCTTATCGTGGCCAAAATGCCCTGCTAATCCACCACTGTGCTTCTCTTTTAGCAGATTTTCCCTCATGGAGCAATTCGGAATGCATAACGGGTTTCCTCTGAACAACAATCCATTTTGGGTCATGTAATCCATCCACGGGCTTCTGTCTCTGAGAACTGGATTCTCAGCTGCCTCGTATGCTTCAGCAAAATCTGCATCACCTGCATACATGTCCTTGAGATTTTCAAAACCCAATGTCTTGACTCGAAACTCCTGCAACAACAAACACTTCCTTCTCAAAGCATCAGCCACTTTGTTAGCAGTCCTTGAAATGTGTTTAATTGCAAATGTAAAATTATGCATATACTCTACCCATTTTGCATGTTTCTGATTCAGCTTCTCCTGCTGAGTCACAAACTGTAATGCATGGTTATCACTATACAAAACAAATTCTTTCGGGATCAAGTAATGCCTCCACTTCTTCAACGCTTGTATGATAGCATAAAATTCTTTATCATACGTTGAGTACTTCACTTTGGCCTCATCCATCTTCTCGCTAAAATATGCAATTGGTCTGTCCTCCTGGCTCAAGACCGCTCCTATGGCAAAGCCACTTGCATCACATTTCACCTGGAAAACTTTTGAAAAATATGGCAACACCAAAACTGGTTCTTCCGTTATCTTTCGCTTCAACAGATTGAAGCTCCTTTCTGCCTCTTCAGTCCAATGAAAATATTTATGTCTTTTCCTGACTGTGTCCATCATCGTTGCGCTAATTCCACTGAAATTCCTGATGAATTTTCGATAGAAACTAGCCAAACCATGGAAACTCCTCACCTCAAAAACATTTATGGGTGATGGCCAATTTTTAATTACCTTCACTTTACTTGGATCCATCTTTAACTCATTTTCCGATATGACAAATCCAAAGTAAATGAGTTCAATCTTCATAAATGAAGATTTCCTCATGTTGACCAACAACGTTTCTTGCTGTAGCTTTCTCATTACTGCAGCTAAATGCTTTAGATGCTCTTCTTTCGTTTTGCTGAAAATCAAGATGTCATCTAGATAAACAATGACAAACTTACCAATGAATTCCTTCAGCACTTCATTCATCAGCCTCATGAATGTACTCGGTGCATTCGTCAAACCAAACGACATGACTAGCCATTCGTACAACCCTTAATTGGTTTTGAACGTTGTCTTCCATTCATCGCCTTCCCTCATGCGAATCTGATGGTATCCGCTTTTCAAATCAACCTTTGAAAAATATTTTTCCCCACTCAGGCAATCCATTATATCGTCCATTCTCGGCAATGGGAACCTATACCTGATGGTGATCTTGTTAATCGCTCTGGAATTGGTGCACATTCTCTAGCCTCCATCTTTCTTTGGGCTGAGTACCGTTGGGACAGCACACGGACTCAAACTCTCTCTGATCAGTCCTTTATCCAGCATTTCTTGTACCTTCCTTTTGACCTCCTCATTCTCCTGCGGCATCAACCTGTACGCGGCCTTATTCATAAAACTGGATCCTGGTATGAGGTCTATATGATGACTCACGCTCCTCACTGGTGGAAACGAATGAGGTAATTCGTCTACCACAATATCAGCGAACTCTTCCAACAGTTCCTGAATTTCCTCGGGCAGATCATCCACTCTTGTGCTAGTCAAAACAACTTTCGGTTTCCTGACCACAAAGAATTGTGGGTCTTCCTTCTTCTTTACTTCTACCAGAAGTTCCTTCCCACTCATAAGAAGTATCTTGTTGTTCATTTTCATTTTCACATCCTTATCTTTTATCGGAAGTAACATGTGTGTTCTCCCATTCTTCTCTAAAGTGTATGTATTCATCTTCCCATCATGAACTACGTTTCTGTCATATTGCCATGGTCTGCCTAACAATAAATGACACACATCCATAGGAATAACATCACAGAGAATTTTATCATTATATCCTCCTATCTTGATGTCTACTAAGCATTGTTTAGTGACACTCACCTGATGTCCCTTCTGTAGCCATGAGGCTTTATATGGACTCGGGTGATCAGTCATTTCCAGCTCTAGTTTCTCCACCATCTCGTTTGAAACGAGATTGTCGGTGCTCTCGCTGTCCACGATGACCTTGCACTTCCTGTCCTTGGTCTTGCATGCGGTTCTGAACAGTCTGCTTCTTTGAGCTGTGTCCTCCACCTCCTTCTCGGGTGTCAAGAGAACCTCACGCATAATCAATGACCTTCCGTCTTCTGCGTCTTCTGTTTCAGCATTTCGCCTCTGTGCCTCGACGATGTGAGCTTCTCCTCTATCTGTCTTCCTATCTAGACAATCAACTGCCTAGTGTCCATTCTTCCCACATGTGTAGCATGTGATGACTCCTCCTCTACCTCTTTCTCTACCCATGGTACGAGGAAATGTGTTAACATCAGTGTATCCTCCACTTTGTTCTGCCTGCTGCATTCGTTGTTCAGCGTGTTGGCCTCGCTGAGAACTTCCACCTCTTTCCCTTCTCGTCTGAGGTTTCTTCCATTCATCCTTAGATTTCTGGAACTTATCTTGGGTGACTGACTTACCTTTTGGCTGGCTCCTACCTCGGCCTCGCTGTGCTGGATTTCGGCTTAGCTTCTCCTCTGCCTTCAATGCCATCTGATACGCATCCTCCACCGTTCTGATGGTTGTCATACTCATCTCATCTTGGATATCGTATATTAAGCCATTCATATACCTGGCAACTTTTTCATCATCGCTCTCCCGATGACCTGCTCTAATATTGAGCTTGTAAAATTCTTCGGTATACTCCTTCACCGTCATCATCTTTTGTCTCAGGTTCTGCATCCTCCTGAACAGTGTGATCTGATAATCCCTTGGGATGAATTTTGCCTTCATCTTCGCAATCATTCGATCCCATCTTTTGATCTTTTTCTTACCTTTGGAACGTCTATCTGCTTGAATCTCGTCCCACCATAATGTTGCATGTCCCTTCAATTTCGTGACAGCATGCCTAACATTTTTATCCTCTTCGATATCCTCATAATCGAAGTAGGTGTCAAGAGCTCTAATCTAAACTAGAAACTCTTCTGCATCCAGGCTTCCTTCATAAGTCAGAATGTCCATTTTTGTCTTAGAACTCATCCGAGCGATAGCCTTAATTAACCACTCATTGGCTACATCTTCAGCTGCAACTTCTCCTTGTTGTCCGGCTTCCACTTCACCTTCAGAGTCACTTAGATCTCCAGCATTTGTTGTGCGTCTCTACGTTGCTTCCATGTCTTCCAATCTCGCTCTGAGATCGCATATCTACCTCTCCATCTCTGGATTCCCTGCCGGCCTACCTCTTCTTTGCACATCCCTATCTTCTAGATCAGGTGATTTCCTTTCTCTTTGGGGCGGCATGGTGAATTCTTCTTTTCTCTCTGTCGCAGAAAACAAAGAGTTAATCCACGCTTTGATACCACTTTGGTGCAGACGCCACCCAGGACACGTCCGCTCCCACCATGACCTTCTTTTCCTTTGGCCCGAAGAGCTAAAACGCTCTTCAAATCCCTTATCAGGACTTTGTAACCCCACAGGACTCTTCTTATGATCTCCCCTTGTTCTATCGGGAAGTCGGACCTCACAAGATCGCGAGTCCTGAACTCACAGGATCAGGTCTTATAAATCCCCGAAGCCCGATGGAATAACCACTCTACGCCTTTCATGCTTCTGTCGGGAATTATCCCGTCGGGAAATCGGTGTTCATACTGTCACAAGTTACTCACCCCGTGAATCCCCGATTCACGATCTCTGATGACACCTGTCCTCTGTACTGACACCTGGACCCCACACTCCTGTAGCGATCGGGAATCGCGTATCGGGAATTCGGGATTCCTGTTGCACAATTTCACATCCCTCTCCAAGTGTCGATCCCTGGAATGTCGAATCCCGATTCCACTGGATCCTCGGACACGCGTCCTACAGATCAACGACTTTGATCACGTCGGGAAATCGCATATCGCGATTCCAACCTGTGACGATTTCACACTCCTGAAATCCTCGATGACTAAATCCCGACTCCTGCCTTGATGTCTGACACGTGTTATTTTGAGATCAACGGCTGGTATTTTTCCTCGAGATTTCGAGAACTACAAGGTCTCGATTCTCTTATTCTGTCAAACCCCGATGACGCTGATATCCCGATAACTCCTCCGGGTTCCTCCTCTGCTCCCTCGGGTTTAAACCCTGTGCAACTTCCTGAGCTCTAACGGCTAGCGGGAAAAGCACTTACTGATCCAAAGGCTCACAGGACTTTGGGCTTAAACTCCTGGTGTGGCCGTAACCTCCTTGCTTCTTCTGATGGATCTAACGGCTGACAAGATTTTCCCGGACTTCTCTACCAGATCTCGACCGTCGCTTCACCCTTCTTGAGGATTTCCTAACGCAAACCCTTCAGTGCGATCCTTCAACGGATTTGAAAGCTCTGCCTCTCCTGAGCTTCTTCCAGCTTCTTAATCTCTTAGAAAAGAGATCTCTTTGCGTGCACTCCTCGCACCCAACATTCAACAACTTCCCAAGTGTTGAATCCTTCCGACTCTACGCAACTCCTGCAGTAGCAGTCTTTGATTTCCTTTGCTCAGGTTTACAACTGAGACTTCTTCTCCAGCCTGCACACTCCTTGCATGACTTCAACAACCTAAATACACTTCTGGATAACTGAGAACAAGTTTTAAACTATCGATCCCTCATCAACGCCCTCCTTGTGGATGAATTCAACTGCACACTTTGCAGGAATCTCCTGGCTCAGATCGAGAAATAATTGAAACTCATTCTCTCTCAGACTTCATTTAAAACTTGAAATCACATGCACAACATATACAAAGAAAATGCACAACCAGAAAACAAACATTCATGAGCACAAGCACAACACATAGAGAATAGACACATAACCATGGATTCGAATCAAAGCTTTCTTCTATTAATTCAATATCTGTACATGGATGTTCTCTACACAGTTCTCTGCTTGCTCTTCTCTTCTCCTGAATGCTGCTAATGTTACAAAATGATACAATGAGGGTGTCTATATCCGTTTTCCCTCCCAGACT
This sequence comes from Picea glauca, assembly GCA_000966675.3. Classification (NCBI taxonomy): domain Eukaryota; kingdom Viridiplantae; phylum Streptophyta; class Pinopsida; order Pinales; family Pinaceae; genus Picea; species Picea glauca. Next base: position 658,604 of record JZKD02S1631390.1, on the reverse strand, counting down.
CTAAACTGTCTAATCTGGAAATTAAAATCCTATCTACCTGCATTAAATCTATTAAATGTCTCCTATCAATTTCAGACAAGAGCGTATGGATCGAGGTCTGTTACAACATACAAAAGGCACTCCTTCATAAAGGATTCATTGAAGGATATGGCGCTTCATATTTAATGAAAATTCAAAAAGTTATCAAGCTTATATGTCATGTGTTTAAAAACACATGTGTTGGCTCCACGCTCGCTTTGGGTATTTGCGATGCTCCTGCATCACCACCTTACTACCCTGGTTTTTCTGGCTGCACCCAGATGGAAGCTACAACTCCCTATGTTCAAGCACCCACTTGAAACTCTATGGACAATAGTCCTCCCTCGCACCACCCTACCACCCTGAGATATAAATCTTTTCTTTCTGAAATTTATTACAGTGATACAATATTTATCAATGGCTTACCAGTCTCATCATTGTTCGGCTACACTGCTCTGCTCTGCCTGCATCAATGTGTTCCTTCTCGCATCTTCTTGCGCTTAAGTTTTCATATAGTTTGTTGTTTTCACCATTTATGTTTTTTCCAGCTTATGTTCTTCATCTCTGCATCTTTCATGCTATGTTCATGTTGTCTTCTTGATCACATACAGTTTGACTTGTTTTACCGAGAAACAACAACCTTCCTCTGTCACGACATCTTTCTTTTATTCATGCCCTCATCATCCGTTACACTGCAAATCTCCAACGCCTTGGTCAGGAATAAAAAATGCTCAAGAACCATGATTCCAATGCCCCATAACAATGATTCAATTAGATTCACTGAATCGTAATTGATCAAGAAACCACAAAGTGAAACATCAACCCTTCGATTACATTTTGTTTGATCCACGTCATTGGATTATACACGCAGAGGATTTTTGACTTTTCAACGCATAACCTCTGATGTGGAGCCTAGAAGTGTTAGCTCCTTTATCAATCTTTCATTGATGTGACCTTGGGCGATGTTCTCATGTGACTATGTGATTGAGAGCGTGGCTAAAGGTGGTTTGAGTGAAATCTTCTTTTTGCCCCGCAATTCACTACAAAGCTCCACATATGCTTTCTCCAAAACCGTGGTTTCGATTGCGGCCCGCTCATGAAAAATTAAGACCCGAGCATGTTCTGACTCCGCAATGCGACGGGACCATCGATATCACGATATTGACATTGCTCCTGAACTGACGATTCAGATCTGTCTTTTCACAATCTGTGGATCAGATCCAACCTCTCTAAATCAACAACTATGATTTAGTTTGTGATCCAGGCTTTGGGAGTTTCAAATCTCAAACCTTGCTTTCTTTCGTACACCAATATTTTGGAGTCGATGATCTGCAGACACCTGTCCTTCTCAATCGACGGCTTTGCCTCTACTTCAGGAATTTGAACTTTCAACCAAATCAATGGTTCTGCGTCCCCTTTCTCGATCAATGGTCGAGATCTCCTTCGGGTCTCCAGACTTCTGAAATATCAAATCTCAAACTTATGCTCTAGATCAGATGGACCAAATTCACTTCGGACGATCTAACACTTAAGATCTTCTTCAGATGATTTGATGACTGAGATCTTCTTTGGATGATCTGACGGCCGAGAATGTATTTCATCTCTCTGGCTCTCCGGGCTTCGGGGATTTCAAATCTCAAACTGAATTCTTCAAGTGAGATTTTTCTGGAGCGTAACCTCCTCACATATTTAGACCTAAAACGAATGGCATTCGTTGGATCAAGATCTTAGATCAATGACTCGATCTGTCTGCGATGCAGTATTGCTTTGGATTGAATCCAACGACTCTCCATATTTGTTTATCCTATACTTCCATTTAATCTGATCCGACGACTGACGAAAATTTGGGTGATCGATATCTCAAATCTCAACCCTTTCTCATCCTGTCCTTCCACTTAAGGTGATCCAATGGTCATCACATTTTATCCAGATCCGATGTTCCTTATTCATTTTTTATTTTTGGGCTTCGAGTAATTCAACTTTCAAGTTGCCAATTCTTCCGAAGTGAGATTCCCCGAACAGTAACCTCCTAACAAATTTAGACGTGAACCAAATATTGTTCATCGATCATGTTCTTAGATCAATGGCTCAATATATCTTCAGTGCTTCTCTTATAGCTTATCATGTCCTTCCACTTAAAAGTGGTCCAATGGTCGTGAAGACACTCGAAGCAGATCAACGATCAACTATGGTTGCGAAACCACAACTTGCGAGTGATTTAACTCATCACCAAAACTCTGCAATTTGAAGTTGTGCATTTTTGGTGAGTCAACCACAATCGTCAATCTTCGAGGATATAAAATTTGACGGTCCTGAATAATTACGGGATTGGAAATAGCACAATATTTAATTCTCCTTTCGATCTCCGCAATCTATCCCTGTTGTTGATCTGGCGATTGCGCATCCAACGGTCACGACTTAATCTGACTTAAACTGATCGATTTTTAGATCAACCACAATCGTCAATATTTGGGTTTATGAGATCTGACAATCTAGACCAATTGAGGGATTAGAACTAGCGAGTTGTTTAATTCTTCTTTTTCTCTCCGTAATTCATCCATGTCATTGATCTATCTTGTAGATCCGACGATGACGATCCTCCAACGGTCCTCAAGCCCACGGTCACTCATATGACCGATGTCTGTAATATTAGACAGTCAAAATGGTCAATTTCTTGATTGGACAGTTGTTGAGGCTTCTCACCCTGAGCTTACGCTTTTCTTTCGAGATTTGATCTCTACATACTGTTTGCTTCTCCTCCTGAGCTTATGTTTTTCTTGTTCGCCATCGTCGTTGTTGTTCTTGCCATCAACGACAAGCACACTCTTCCTGTAAAACATGCCAATATTTAGCACTATGTATTCTATACATGGAGTATAGATATCAATTCTTTAATAACACTCAAGTATTGGCACCAATGGACCAAAGGTATTCAAATGAATAAAACCCTATTAGAAACCAATTTTCAACTATGAGCATTCCAAATCACATGAAACAACTAGTCAAGTCAAACGAGCAAATCGTTCCACAAGATGAGCCATCAATTTGACAAATGGGAGGGTTGTGATCATTAAAAGCTCAATTTTTTTCTTAATTTAATAAGTTATGACCACATCGTTAAGTCTCTCTTGCCAATGTGTGGATGTAAGAAAAATTATTCAAAACCCTTATGTTACAAGTTTATTTCCCTTGAAATTTCTAGCATTAAATTAGGTGGTATGAATAGTCTCAAAGAAAATTAAATTTAAGCACACTTGATTTATTCATCCATAAGATTTAAATCCATCAACGTTTTTTTACTATTTATCCAAGATCTAGGTTTACTTGACTAGTTATATGCTTAACTAAAATATGAACTAGTTCAAACTATGCAAATCACCATTAGATCACAAGATTTGGATTTTGGAAATATATATCTAAAAGAAAAAATAAAATTGAAACTTCCTAAATTGCAATAAAAAAAATTAAACAATGATTTAAAAATGAAGTGGGCGATAAAGAGAATAAAATAGAGCAATGCATGACTTCCACTTGGGTTGTGGGGTCACACTTGGCCTTTCTTGAGGTTTAATTTTTTATGTTTTTGTAGCATCAAGAGGCATTCCCACTAGGGGCCATGATGTTAGGCATGTGGGAATATCTGTTGCACCATATTACTCTTTTGTTTCAATGAAAACTCCCTTGGGATGAGGCTAGGACCTCATGGGCTTGTTGATGGGCTTTGTGGGCTTGTGTTAGGTTTCACACCCACAAAGAGGAATAAAATATTCTAATTAATTGTTGAGTTTAGAAGGGGTTTCTAAACTCACTCATAAGACTCCTATATAAAGAGGGGAGATATTGTGACCAATCTCATTGTGTTATTAAGGAGTTATCATAAGAGAGTGTGCACTTGTGCTAGGAGCTTGGAAATTTCAACAAGGGGAATTATGCAATTGTGACAAATATGGTCTAAGCTTCTTGGATTTTTTTCTTTATGTTTCAACCAAGGAAGGCTTTTGATTTTCCCAGCCAATATATGCCACACTTGTGAGGAGGAGGAGACGCAGTTGTACAGGAGGAGAGATAAATGCCTCACATTTGAGAATATTGGACATGTCGCACGTGTGGGGAAAACAGTACGGACAGGCCGCACGTGTAGTATAGAACAATACATACAGTCACATGTGTGATTTCCATACAAAAGAGAAGGACAAGTTGCACGTGTTAGGCCACACGTGCAAATTTATGTGTAGGTACATAAGGTCATTATCTCTGACGTCACCAGGTTGTGCAGGTGGCAGTTGTAGTAGATTTGTGGGCAGATGATTTTTCAGGTAATTTTGTTGATTTTGTATTTGGTGAAGAGGACTAGGTTGTCCTCAATTTTGGTGATTTTGTCACCCTGGAGAAGGTTGATATTTCCTTAAGAAAAATTCTGAATTTGACATTTACAGAACAAAATATTTTGTGTCACCAATGTGTGCATGATTTATCTCAGATCTTGTTGTTTCTGCTGCTGTAATTTTCTATCATAATTTCAGTGTGAAATTGTTTAGTGATAAGAGCTAGCGTTTACTGTTTGATCACTAGGAAGTAATTTTCAAATCTGAAATAAGTCACATAGAATTGCATGTGAAAATTGATATGGTATTAGAGTTGAGGCTTTGAAGGAAGAGAGGGAGTCATCTCTTGAGACATTCTTGTTGTTGCAAGTACAACAACTTGTTGTTGCATATTTTTTTTCTTGTTTTGGGTAGCTCAAAATGGTGAACACTTTGAATATTGAGGCCAGTTTGGAATGGGAAACAAAATTTCAGCATTGGAAGGCCAGGGTTCTTCTTTTTTTGGAGGAGAATGAACTCAAAGAGTATGTTGAGGGTGTGTTTGCAAGTCCTACTGATCCATAGGAATTGGAAGCTCACAATAAGAAGGAAGTAAATGCCAAGAGGTTGTTGCTAAAATATGTGAAGGACCACCTGATTCCTCACATTGATAAGAAGAATTATGCTAAGGAAATGTATGATGCTTTGGTGGGCCTATACCAAAATGGGAATACAGGCAGGAAGTTACATTTGAAGCATCGGATTCAAGTTGTTAACATGTCCAGTGAGGACAGAGTTGTGAGATACCTTATGAAGATTAATTATATCTGATATCATATTGCATCCATTAATGAGACACTTGAGGATGTTGAGTTGGTGAATGTAGCATTGAGAGGTATTCCTAGATCTTGGGAACCATTTGTGCAAGGGATCTTTGCAAGAAAGACATTACCAGGATTTGATAGACTATGGAATGATTGTATCCAAGAGGAGACTCGATTAGAGTCCATGTATGGCTTGTTGAAGATCAGTAGTGATGAGAACCATGACCTAGCAGCTCACACTAGGAAGGTTATAAGAGGTTCTCCAAGAATAAGGAGTTCTCCTGAGAGAGGAGCATCTCCAAAATCAAGATGGAAGAAGGATCTTAGTAAGATCAGATGTTTTGAATGTCATGATTATGGTCACCATGCTTCACATTGTCCACATTGGAAGGGAAAGGGAAGAAGGCAACGGGCATTAGCAGCAGAGGTTGATGAGGTTACAGACAGGTTTCAAAGGGAGATCTTGTTGGTCTCCACCCTTTCAAGTGCAATTTTCAGTAGTGGGACCTTGTTGGTGGATAGCGGGGCCTCTTTCCATATGACAGGTGAATGAGAGTTATTTGATAGCTTCACATAGACTAACTCAGATTTGTGTGTGAAGCTTGGTATGAGGTAAAACATGCAATACGAGGATCTTGTACATTATCATTCTGGATGGAGTCAGGGGATGTGTTGAGGGTGTCAAACATGTTATGGGTATCGGAACTTATGAGGAGTGTACTCTCAATCTCAATGATTGAAAAGAAGGGTTATGCAGTCTTGTTTTGAAACAGACAAGTGTTATTCATGTCTAGGAGATATATCCTTAGATCAACAATGGTTCTTAAAGTTAGAGAGGGAAACCTATATAGGTTTAAGGGTTGGTTTTTGTGAGCTATGACCAACAATATCAGAGAGACGGATGAAGAGGAACATATAGCTCCATCATGAGTGCAGATTCAGGAGGAGAAGGTATCTCCACTAGTGGTGAAGTATGTAGCTCCACCAATGGTACAGGATTAGAGGGAGCCAAAGCTCAAAGGGAGTCATCCCTCAGGATCCAATGGGGAGGAGCATCCTCCCAATACTGTTCAAATAAAGTTAGAATTCAGAGGGAGTCAGCATGATTAGAGGGAGAATCACCCATCCAGAGGATTTCTACCTTCAAGTGCAGATGGAAGAGAAGAATCTTCCAAGATCGTCAAGAAGGTGTCATGGGTTGAGGATTCCAGACAGGAGGCTCTGAAGCAGGAGGATTCTAATAGAAATGTATCTTCCATGGAGGACCCATTTGTTACAACAATATTTTCTTCAATGACAAAGGGAGAAGCCAGCTAGGAGGATTGGAATGCAGTTGTGGTAGAAGATCCGGTATGGGATACAAAGATACTTCCTAGTGATGGAGGATGGAATGCCTCCCTTGCTAAGAGGGAGTGTTGATGATTTTGCAGCATTGGGATGAATTCCCAATAGGGTCCATGGTTTCAGGAATGTGGCAATATCCATTGGCACTAGATTACTATTTCGTTTCAATGAAAATTCCCTTGGGATGAGGCTAGGGACACATGGACTTGTTGATGGGATTTGTGGGATTATGTTGGGTTTCACGCCCACAAAGATGAATAAAGTATTATAATCAATATTTGATTTTATAAAGGGTTCCTAAACTCATCATAAGACACCTATATAAATATGCGAGAGATTGTGAAAAATATCATTGTCATTATGGAGTTAGCATAAGTGAGTATGCACTTGTGCTAGGAGCTTGGAAATTTCAGCAAGCGAAATTATTTGATTGTGACAAATCTGACCTAGGGTTCTTGGAGTTTTTAGTTTCTATTTTAGCCAAGGAAGGATTGTGATTTTCCTAACCAAGAGAGGCCACATGTGTGAGGAGAAGCAGTCGTACAGGAGGAGAGAGAAAGTCCGCATGTGTGAGCAGATTGGACAGGCCGCACGTGTGGGGAAAACCATATGGACAGGCCACACGTGTGGGGAAAATCGTATGGACAGGCCGCACGTGTGGAATGGAACAATCTGTACAGTCACATGTGTGATTTTCGTACAATAGATAAGAATAGGCCACACATGCAAATTTTTGGGAAGGTACAACAGGTTCGTACCACTAATGTCAGCATAACATACAGGTGGCAGCTATAAAAAATTTATGGGAAGAGGATTTTCTAGGTAATTTTGTTGATTTTGTATTTGTTGAAGAGGACTAGGTTGTCCTCAGTTTTGATGATTTTTTCACTATGGAGAAGGTTGATTTTTCCCTCATAAAAATTCTGAATTTGACATTTACAGAACAAAAAATTATGTGTCACAAGTGTGTGGATGATTTATCTACGATCTTGTTGTTTTCGTTCCTGTAATTTTCTGTCATAATTGCAGTGTAAAATTGTTCAATGATAATAGCTAGTGTTTATTCTTTGATCACTAGGAAGTAATTTTCAAATCTGAAATTAGTCACATAGACTTGCATGTGAAAATTGACATAATCTTTGTATCAAGTCTTGGGATTCCATGCAATCATAAGGTGTTCTTAGTAAATTCCCCCAAGAGACACTTGGATGCTCCAAGGTTTGAGTGAAGATAAGAGTGTTTAACCAACTCTTTCGAGTATCAAGAAGTATCTCGTATCATATCCTAAAATAAGATCTAGAAATCCAATTAAGATTTGTTAAACCCAATACCCTAGATCTAGAAATAAATGATTGACTATGAAGAAATAACTTTACCTCATGAAGATCCTCCAACTCTAACAATATTCTCCTACTATGGATCCTTTCTATCTCTTTCATCCACCATTATTTGTTTCATACAAACACTCTTTCTAGTTCTCTAAAAGTAAAAAAGCTCAAAAAAATAGCCAAGATACAAAAATAACACAATTATATGTGAGACAGAATGCTTTCTCTTATTCTCCAACTAGTTAAAAATGAGAAAGAACCCTCATTAGTTAGATAAGGCACCCTCAAAACCATGTGCAAATACAAAACCATGAACCAATACCATGTGCTCAAGAAAAACTATAGGCAAATACCATGTGCTTAGGAAAAACCATGAGTAAATACAATGAGTTTCCTCAAACCATTAATAAAACCTGCATAAGTGTTTCCTCATAAATGTAGGTTAACCACCCACAAATGTATATAAGAGAGATAAAATGTGCCCTCTATGTGTTCTAATGACTCATGTGTGTGGCTCCAAGAAGTGGGACGTTGAGTGGTCAAAACATGGGGATAATTGTCTTGTGGAAAATTTTAGCAACATCATAACTAAGTCAATTTTTTTCCCAATTTTCAATTATAATCCCATTTCAGGAATTTCATGGCCATTATGTATCTAATGGTTTTTATCTAGAGGAATTCTAGGAACTTTGTCAAAATATAACTACCCCTGAAGTTGATCTCCCTAAAAAATGCACTCTAACCATCTCAACAACCTCAAGAAATGGTCCATGTGGCACATGATGATGATGATGATCCCAAAGCAGTGACATGTATCCCAATGAAGTACACAGATCCTAAGAAAAGTGACACATGTCCCAATGTAGATATATATGGTTTTATATAGGTACATAGATCCCAAGGAGACATCACAGATCTCAATACAATGTCACAAATCCCAAGGCAGATACATCAATCTCAAGATATGGTACGCAGATCCCATGTCAAAAGATAACTACCCATGAAGTTGGCCACCCTAAAAAATGTGCTCTGGCCACCTTGACAACCTCAAGAAATGGTCCACGTGGCACATGATGATGATGTGGATTCCCTATCAACATCCAATACACTGTCACATATCCCAAAGTCATGACACATCTCCCAATGAAATATACAAATCCAAAGAAAAGTGACACAGATCCCAATGTAGATAGATATGGTTGTATATAGGTACATAGATCCCAATGTAACATCACGATCTCAATGTAATGTCAAAAATTCCAAAGTGAATACATAGATCTTGACGCATGGTATACAGATCTTGAGGAATAGATGTCACCTCAAATTCATGTACACATATCTCAATGCAAAGCACCCACTTATAGTGGTGGATCTAACCCCCTTACAAGTCATTAGGTGGTGCATATAGAGTAATTTCTTCTATCAACAACATAACATAAGTTAATTTTTAGAATTTTCTTAAGTTTTACCAGGGGAAACCAACCTTAGCATCTATACATGTGACAAACCCGAAGACGAAATGTATTTTTCAAGTCACTAAGTTAGAGACAGATGATATGATGGATAATGTATGAAAGGGAAAGTGGAAAACTTCATGAATTGACCCTCAAATTCATGTAAGATTATGTATAGGTATTTTGACTAGCTTTCATGAGCTAGGATTTAATATGGAATATTCTAAGAGGAATCTTTAGTTTTGGGTTGTCATTTTCTCAACATTGTTTCTTACTACCCATTTTTTTACCTTTTTGTTTTTTTCTTTTATTTATTTATTTCATTTATTCAAGTCCATTTTTTCTTTAGATATTCATAGACAAGCATGGAATTAGGGGCATTGGCCTCATAATGAGGTGACATAGTTCAAGCTTTATCATTTTTTTAGCCTTTAACTTTTTTTTTATTTGCTCTTCACCTCTAGCCTTTTTGGTTTATTTGACTTAGTCTTTATTTAGCTAGACCTTTCCAAATGACAATTGATAAGCCAACCATGAGCGGAAAAAACGTGTTTATGAACGGAATGGAAATGAAAAGAGTAAAATAGAAAGTGTTATGGTTAGGATGTGGAATATGCTACCCTAACTAGATCCCTAGTAGTACAACCTGACTTGAGATTTGATTACACTTCTAAAGGATAATTATTTCCCCCATGGTACCATGAGGCATATAGTAAAATCATTAATTTAATTTAGTGTTATTAGATCTCACTTTAGTATTTACCATGTTCATAACTAGTTTAGAAGTTATAACACCATGTATAAGTACCAAACCCACACATGAGATCATAGTACAACAAGTGAAGTAAAGCGAACTAAACCAAAGTACCATAACCATGTGCAATGAAAGCATAGTGTACCATCTAGTAGTGCATATTTCATCTAAGGTGTGAAAGACAAGCCATGATATACCACGGTTGAGTCATCTGATAGAGCTGAGAAGAGATATGAGGCATAATCATCAAGTAACTAAGGAGAATAAGGACAATGTCTATAAATTTGAATGACATGAGTAAGAGATCTCATGCTAGCTGGAACAGACCACACCAGCTGATAGGTGGCTCTGGGACTGTTACCCTTGAAGGGTAAACACACCCAGAGGCCAAGTTCTCCTATCAAATATTTACTTCCAAGTAATTCTATCAACTTTAGATTTAAATCTTCTAGAGACTTTGTACACACTCATTTCCAAACATACATCCATGTTACCACACAAACTAGAATATGTAGCTTAAAGTCCCAAAGATAGGGTATTAGCTTTATGGAACTTGGGAGGTTGTCCATTGTCACCTCACCAACTCTCCTATGCACTTTAGATTGAGGAAAAGGTTCTTAGCCAAAGGGGGTTTCCCTACTGGTTACTAGGCTCACTTCATCTAGTAATGAGTGGGATTAAAGAGAATCTGGTTGTTAAATTTAGAGTTTCTATTAAGTTCTTTTCAATTTACTAGACAATAATGGCATAAGTAGGATCACTGAAAGAAACACAATCACAAGGAACACAACATTTATCCTAGGAAACCCCCATGGGGGAGAAAAGCCAGCAAAAACTTCCTTAATATAGAATGTCAATACAATGCCAAGATAATAAACCAAACACTAGAGAATATCCAACACTGAGCAATGTGCCTCTCTCTCTCTTCCTCTTCTGGAAAGTGCAGCTTCCTTCAAAATTGTGCACTAGATGAGTGACTTGAGTGAGTGAGAGAATGAGGCATCATTCTTTCTTATTTATACTAGCTGATAGGCTCTAGGGTTGTGTCTCTTCACCAAGCTAGGCTGACCTCTTCAACTAGTGGCTAAAACCACTTTAAATATCCCTAGGGACCGACTTCTTAATTAGCATCATTTAATTAGGGTTTTACCAATCCACAAAAGGGGATTTTGTCACACATAAGTCCCGACATGATCAATCCACAAAAGGGGATTAATCTATAAGCAAATGACTCAATAATAAATAGAATTTTCTTCGCAGTTACAATATTTCAACACTCCCCCTTAACAAGAAGGGTATTCTACAATGCAACATCGTCAAGAGAGAGAGAGGGAAACAAAATCATCAACGTCTTGAACATTGATTGTCATATCTATAAATATTCATAAGTTTTCTCATCTTCGACAACATCATCATTCACAACATGGAGCTGGATTATCATCATCATCTACATCAACATAAATTAGTACAATACTAATATAACATCATCAATTGGTATAGGATCGATACAACATCATCAACATCTTCAACATGAAGTTGAAGTAGCAAAATCATCATCTTCGGCATGAAGCTAAAGTGGCAACATCATCATCATCTTCAGCATGAATCCGAAGTAGCAACATCATCATCATATTCAACATGAAGTTGAAGTGGAAACATCACCAACACGAGGTTGTTACATCAACATAAACAACATGAGGTTGGTACAGCAACATCAACAACACAAGGCTGAGACAACAACATCATCAACACGAGGTTGAGATAACAACATTATCAACACAAGGTTGAGATAACAACATCACCAATATAATCAACATGAGTTTGAGATAACATCATCAACACGAGACTGAGATAACAACATCATATGGCAACAGAATGAGGCACGTGAAACAAAATTTTGTGGTACTATGACAGTCCCTAGGGAACTTCCCAAGAATCATAATATTCCCTAGGATATAAAATCCTAATGAAGCTACCACGTGGTACTCTGACAAACTGTCCTTACTGGACCTTCGAGATCTTCCCAGGAATCATAAGATTCCCTAGGATTATAAAAATCCTAACGAAGCTAGTACTACTGACCACAACTGGCATATATATGCACAGGTAATATGACAGACCATCCTTACCAGACCTTTGGGATCTTTCCAGGGATGATCAGTCCCCTAGGATATAAAATCCTAACTGAGCTACCTGTTGTTGGTTAGGATACCATAGTATCATCAACATCACTCCCCATTTCGAGGGAGGTCCTTTAGGACTATACCAAGTTTGACCCGAAAGTATTTAAACTTTAAACAAGACAGAGGCTTGGTCCACACATCTGCAACCTACTCATCTATGTTAAAATATTGGACCTTTACAACTCCTCTCTGCACCATATCACAAATGTACTGATATTGGATCTATGTGCTTCGACTTATCATGGAACACAAGGTTCTCCATCATTGTTATGAAACTCTGGTTATCACATAGAATCACAGTTTCTTCCATCTCCAGATCAAATAGTCCTGTCAACAACTTGTGAATCCATATGGCTTCACAACAGGCAGAACATGCAGCAATTTATTCTGCTTCTACCATGCTGAGAGCAATACTGGTTTGCATCCTGCTCTTCCATGAAGTCATGGTTGACCCCGGACTGAAACAACATCTTGAAGTGCTCTTTCTATCAGAAACACTTCCAACCCAATCTGAATCAGTATAACCAAACAACCTGAAGTCATGATCTCTAGTATAACAGAGACCATAATCCAACGTACCCTTAAGGTATCTCATCACATGCTTTGCAACTACAAGGTGAAAACATTTGGGCTCTACCAGATATTGATTCAAGGTGTTCAAAACAAAGAATATATCTGGCCTGGTATTCATCAGATACATCAATGAACCAATAATGTATCTGTACATAGTAACATCAACCAACTCTGACAAATTATCCACTAGGAGTTTCAACTTTATTTCCATGGGTGTGTTCATGGATTTACACTCCAACATATCCAACCTCTTCAGTATTTCAATTGCATACTTCCCTTGGTTAAGGAAGATCTTCTCTGGGTTTCTTCCAAAGACCTAAGAAATAGTGCATCAAGCCTAGATCTTTCATCTCAAATTACGCAACGACTTTCTTCTTACAATCTGTGATGCGTTTTTCTTCATCTGTCAAGAATAAATCATCTACATATAGTAGCAACATCATTGGCTCATCATTCATAACCTTGAAGTAAGGGTTATAATTAGATTTACTTTTGGTAAAGCCCAAGCTCATCAGGAAACTGTCAATTCTTCCATACCAAGCTCTTGGAGCTTGCTTCAACCCGTACAGAGCTTCCTTCAACCTGCATACATGAGTATTTCTTTCTTCAATTTCAAATTAAATATTTCACAACACTTTGTACCAACTTGGTACACTTGCTCAGCTGCAACTTAATTTTCTCAAATCATGTACTAGCTCTGTGTGCTTTCTGTAAATCACTATATGTCTCACTGCTTGAGAGTATGTCCTCTACTCTCTCTGCAATTGTTCCTTTGGAACTGGGACTCTGAACCTGCAGCTGAGAATGGCTGCTCCATTCTCATTATGACTGTTGAAATCTGAGAGTAACTTCTATTAGCACTAGAAGTCACCTCTGGATTGCAGCAGAGGTAAGCCCAGTACCCATAAGTTTTTATGTCGCAATGAACAAATTTAAGGGGGTTCTAATGGATGCAAACTCAGGATAGTATCACTTTAACTCATAAAACTAGGTTGTTATGCATAGGCAGATGAGGTCTTGATCTAACTTAGATAGTAATTTGTAGTAAGGGTGAGTAGGGGGCAGAACTTGAGGAAAAAATGTAAAGGACTGCTATGGACATCCGGTCTTCCAACAACCTAAGGAGGAAAATCTTTGAATACAAGATCCTCTTAGATCCAAAACTTCAGAAAATTGAATATGTTGTAACAACACTATAATCAAACATACATTGCAACATGATTACAACAACTCGACCGGATCATCCATGCCCGAGCCTTCAATATCAGAGGCAAATGAGATGGAAAAGAAGGTTGACTTTCATTAAACAAGAAGTCTCAAAATTCCATACATAACCAGAGAACCAGAGGATTTACTTAAAACTTTACATGCGAGAGCTTAGCTCAACCATCGACCTTAACAAACTATCAAAATCGAGTATTTATACTCAAAACAACTTTCCACCACTAGGAGTGTGACCTGGCTACTGCAATCAAAGCTTTTCATCTGCATCTCTTCTATCAATCTGCACTTGCATTCTTCTGTCAGACGTGATCTCAGATCAATATAGGCTTTGCAAGAGAATTTGTTGACAGGGGAATGTTGGGCTGATAGTCTGCCTCCACAGCCAGTTCTTCCATGCTTTCCTTTTATGGGGTGAGACGAGGTTTCAACAACCTCCCCCATTTTCATTAACTACTTTCATAGGGATTGGGACGAGTCCTGACACCCATAAATGATCCAAGCGGTGCTCACGACTCCTCCGAGTCAATCTTGGCGCCTCAAGGCCATGCAGATCTTTTTTTTTTAACAATACGGGCACTTTCATCCTTTTGCACAGCTCTTCTCCATCACTCCATGTGACCTCAGGCCATGACCTCACACTTATCCCATATCAAATTTCAGGATTTCTCATTGCGGGAGTCTTCAGTACTCCACTTGATTCCAAAAATCCCGATGCTCGAACTTGCAAAATAGCCCATCCAGATCGACAGTCGGACTTACCTTGAAATTGACGGCCACGATCGTCTCCCCGAATAACCTTAGTCACCATCCTCCCAATAGGTGCATTCCCTTCTTTATAACCCTGCATTCCATATGACTGTGGGTTGTGACCATGGGCCCAATTCCCAAGCACTTCGTGATTTCTCACTTCGCGAACTTGCATCGTGCTTCATGCTAAAACCTCTGAGTCGCGAAATCGCAACTTCTCGGATCAGGTGCCATGCGTCCCTTTGAATCATATGGCCTAGATGAATATCGACATTTCGAGACTTCAGGCCTTCGACATTTCAGGACTTCGAAAAATCTGCGCATTCCTCACTTCAGCTTTCTCGAAATGATTTTCTTTGCGGTTCGGATTTGGTGCCATGCATCCTGTTGGATCAGACGGCTCTTGCTAATTTCGGATTTCGGGGGTTTGACTCTTTTACAAATAACTTCAACAACGTTCTGAACTCCCGATTCCCACGATTATTATCCACCGCTGAAAAACTGTACTTGCTCGCTCGCTTGATTCAAGTCCATATCAGACCTCTCTAAGTGTTGTGCTTGTGCTTATGGCAGCGGTCCCTGAAAACAAATAATTGGATGATGGTTGAGGGCTCAGGAAAGAAAAAGGATCAGTGACGAAGGTAGAGAGGGAAGTGATCGAACTTAGAGAAAACATAAAATCTTAAAGCCGAAACTTCTCGGGCAAGACAATAGGAATAACATGTTGCTTAAACGAATGAAGGAAAACAAAAGAAAAACCTACAAGCCGAAAGGGAAAAACTTAAGATGGGGCCTGCGAAAAGGAGAGAGACAGTGAAAAATTACAGACCTGGGTAGAAACCATAAAACCACAGGACTCTAACAAGCTCATGTGATAACATTTGGTTCCACAAGGGATGGCATGCTCCCTATGGGCTACCAAGAACAAGTAGTTCCAGTGCCTTTGTATTGGGTTATGGGGTCCCCTATTTGAAAACGAGAAACTAAAAATCAAAAACAAAACATGAATGGTATTTACAGTGGCAGAATGTCGGACATGGCCTAAACAAAATATTTATTCAAGAAATGCCCATTTATAGGGCCACCAAAAACTTAAGATCCCTCCAAATCTTGCAACCTGTAAGTGTTATTTGGAAATACCCCACATATTTTGAAGGGCCCAATCCACAGGGCTTTAAATTTGTCGTGCTTGCCTTTGTATTTCTTGGGTGCATCCCATTTGAGTACCAGAACTCCCAGCTAGAAATCCTCTTTTCTTGATTTCCTGTCAAAATCATGCTTGATCTTTTGTTGATGTTCATGTGTTTTATTCAATATCTACTCTCTAGTCTGTTTCACTTCTACCAGCTGCAGTATCCTCCTGACCATGTCATCAGGTTCTCCTTGGTAGTCCTGGAAGAATTTTTCCACTAGCAAGGCAAGCTGAGAAGGAAAAATGGCCTCAACTCCATAAAAAGATGAAAAGGAGAGACCCCGAGAGATCTTTTTTTTGCCACTCTGTCAGCCCACAGAGAAAATTTGAGCTTTGAGTCCCATGTTTTCTTGTTGTCCTGTAGCAGTCTTTTGATCGTATTTATAAGGATTTTGTTAGATGACTCTGTCATTCCATTCCCTTGGGTGTAGTAAGGAGTTAAGTGAATCAATGAAATTTCAAACTGCTCACAAAACTGGATTAATGGCTCAACTTTGAAAGATGCAGCATTATCAATGATGATTATGTTCGGACAACCAAATCTTGTCGTAATATCTTCAAGAAAACCAATGATTACTTTGTGAGAAGCACTCCTTGTGGGGATAGCTTTTATCCATTTGGAGAAGTAATCAGTCACAGTAAAGATCCGCCTGTGTTGACCGCTTGAAGCAGGATGAATTTCCCCAATAAAATCTAGGCCCCACTGCTGAAAGGGTCTTGAAGCTACCATAGGCTTCAATGGCAAAGACTTGAGTTGTTGCTTCCCAAATAATTTATGACACTTGACACAAGCCCTGATCTTTCCACTGACATCAGTAAATAGAGTAGGCCAGAAGTACCTGGCCCTAAGAATTTTATAGGTTGTGGTTCTCTAGAAATGATGTCCCCCACATAGGCTGTCATGAAAATCAAACATAATATTTTGGGATTCTTGTGGGTCTAAACATCTCAAAATCACTCCCATAGGGTCTTTCCAATACAAAACCTGATCAATGAGGCAATTTTTAATTTCTTTAAGATTTTAATCTCTTTCCTTTCTTTTTCCTATTCCGTCAAGAGGCCTTAACTCCTGCAGAAAATATATAATGTCTTTGTACCAGGTGCATTCTGCCAGTGGAGGGATGATTGGTGGGCATGTATGAGGCAAGTCATCTTGTTGATTTTATGAACGGGTGATGATGAAGTTGACCTCCAAATATTTGCAATTAGATTCAACCAATAGCTTGACTAAACCTTGGCCTTTGACTAGTTTGGTAGGTTTTATTTCCAGATCAAAATCAAGGATTTTGGCAATCCATTTGCTCCTTCTTCCATCTATGTCAGGCTGAATGAGAATGTCCTTCACAAAAGTTGAAGGAACATATGTAATGATCTTTGAATGCAGGACACAGACTCTGAAAGCTTTGAGATCTCTCACCAAGGCATAGGTTTGTTTCTCCATGATGTCATATTCTATCTCAGCGTCCCTTAGTGCTTTCTTGAAAAAGGAAATAGGTTGCTCCAACCCTTCATCATTTTTCTACAATAAGACAACGACCACTATATCAAAAGAAGCAAAAGAAAAAATCAGAAAATCTTTGGAGTAACCAGGACTGATAAGCACAGGTGATTTAGTCAGTGCTTTCTTGATTTGGTCAAAATAATTTATGGACTCAACAATCCATTTTACTTCATTCTCCTTCGTGAGCATGGTTGTAATATGCTTCACCAATTCAGCAAAATTCAAAACAAACCTTCTCAGAAAATTAATCTTGCCCAGGAAATATTGAACTTCCTTCCGAGATCAGGGAAGTGATAAGGTTTGGATAGCTCCTACTCTTCTTAAATAAATCCTGACCCCCTCAGCTGATACTATGTGCCCCAACAATTTTCCCTCCCGCATGGCAAACAAAGACTTCTTTGGATTTAGGGAGAGACCAAACCTTCTGCATTTCAGGAAGACCCTTCTCAGATGTTGGCAATGTTGTTTATCAGATTTGGATAAGACTGTAATGTCATCCATATAGATGACTACAAATTTATCCCTTTATCCAATGAAAGCGATGTCCATGTCTCATTGGAAGGTTGATCCTGCATTCATCAATCCAAAGGGTATTTTGGCATACATGAATGTGCCCCAAGAAGTGGTGAAGGTTGTCTTTTCTCTATCTTCAGGCAGGACATATATCTGATTGTAGCCAGAAAATCCATCAATCATGGAAATCCTGGATGCACCTGTTACCCTCTGCAATATGTGTTCCATCTTCGGAAAAGGGTAATTGTCCTTCTTAGAGCTTCTGTTCAGATTCTTGAAATCGACACACAATCTCATTTCTCCATTTTTCTTCCTCACTGGAACCAGGTTGGCTACCCATTCAGAATATCTCAAAGGGACAATGATTTGGGCATTCAACAACTTCTTTACCTCCCTTTCCATAATAGGCAGCAGCATGGGGTTTATTTGTATTAATTTCTACCTAAATGGTTTGGCCTCCTCTTTCAATGGGATCTTATGCTCGATGATGCTTGTGTCATATGTTTTGAGATCTTCATAGGTCCAGGAAAACACATCAACAAATTCTCTTAATAACTCATCATACTCGGTCCTTTGTTCCCTTGACAGGATGCTTGACAACTTGACAAATTTTGGATCCTCCTCTGTGCCAATATTGCACTCATTCACGTCAGCTTCTTCATTTGAGGCTTTACCCTTTACTGTCAGAACTAGTCCCTTTGGGATATGATTGTTGGGCAGCTAGACAATATGATGGTTAACAATTTTGTTCAGAAAAAATGCCATCATGAGGATTTATTTGAGAATCAGGATATTGATCAATGTATAATGCAGAAAACGCATCAACGGTCTCCAAGAATCTTTTGTTTTCCAGATCATCCTCAAACACTTTCCAGTGTTTGACATTGCTCGGTATACAGGGTCTATATTTCACTTCTACATCATACTTGAGTTTAGGTGGTAGAGGGACTCTGAAATTACTTGTTGACGCAACCAAAGAATCGGCCATAGAATTCTCTTCTCTTGGAACAAATGAGATGTTGAAAGCCAAGAAAAAATTGTCGACTAGATCCCAGACTTCATTTATGTAACTCCTAAGCCGAGGGTGCTTGGCTTGATAAATGTTTATGATCTGATGGACAATTAACTCAGCATCCAAAAAGACTGATATCTCTTTAATTCCCATGTCTTTTGCATCCTTCAAACCCCAAACAAGATCTTCATACTCTGCCACATTATTGGTAGTTTCAAATTATAACTTGTAGGACAGAGATATAATTTATTGAATAAGTGAAACAAAGACCACTCCAGCACCAAAACCTTCTCTAGAAGAGGCTCCATCAAAGAACATTTTCCAAACAGAGGTAATCGGAGGAGAATATTCATAAAGAGTAAGGGACTGCTTTCTGATTTCAAGAGGGGGTTCAGGAGCATCTATAAGCTCTAATAAGCTAGATCCCAAATCAGTATCAAGTGCAAAGATAGTATCGTTGGTGGGGTCTGCTTCATCACTGATAATGTAGGCCAGCTGAGCTTCTTTGTACAGTCTTCTATGCTCCCCTCCGAACATAGGAATGGTAGTGTATGTGAGGTCCATACGCAAGGTTCCATCAAGTCTTTTAATCAAATATCTTGACAAGAGAATGCCAAACTTGGGAGGAACATCAGCCACCACGATATCCATGACCACACTTTTCATGGGCAGTTGAAACAAGGTCACAACCAGATATTTGATGACCCCAAGGCACTGCACTCTCCTTGAATCAAAAGAATATAAATCATGATAATCCTTAGTGATTTCTAATCCAAGTTCTTCCATGACAATTTTGGGCATGAGGTTATGAGATGCCCCTGAGTCCATCAAACAATAATGCAACACCTTGTCATGTATGTTCAGAGATGTATAGAAGGGAGGGGATGAATCATCTATATCTTCTATCATAGGACCTAAGATAACCGTTGGATTTTCATCTTGGAGGTTTATTGAGTCTATAGAATGACAAGATGGCTCGGGTTACAATAGCTTAGAGAGGGATTTTTTTAAATCTTTGTGCTTGACTAGCTCTGAAAGGGGTACAGGGATCCTAATCTTTTGAATTTCATGTTCAAAGTTGAAATAGGAGGGGGGCTTCACAAATTCTCTCACTTATGGGACAGGACCTTTGGTTATTCGTGAGGGACTCTGCGCTTTCCTTTCCTTGTTGTTGTTCATTGTGTTTTTGGCAGGCTTCTCTGCTCTAGAAGGATGATCAGGGATGTTAGACTTCCCTTCTATATTCTTAGACCTGAGGTTATATTTGTTTGGAATATTATTGGTCTTCTCCCCTTGACTCAACTCATTTATTTGATTGTCCACGAGGGACTCTTCATACACAGATTGAGTCAAATGAGGAAATGGGGAGGTGTCTCCAAGGCAATGGATTTTAGGATCAATCCCTTCTTCCTCCTCTTCTTCATGAGTGTTAGCACATAATATTGTATGCGAGGTGTTTTCCTATGAGGTGTCCCCTTCGGCGAAAAATGGGTTAAAAACCCACTTATCCCAAGTTGGGGATGCATAAGTGCCCTCGATTATGCAGCATGCAGATATGAGCGATCTAGATATGCGCACCCAGATCTACGGTTGAGGTCCCATTCCATACCCCCACTCCGTTCTACCTCTAATGGGTGGGGGGGCATCTGATATGATAGTTTTCCAGTGCACGGATATGGAGGGTCAGGCGAGCTGCACCCAATCTATGGTTGAGGTCCCATTTCGGACCCTCCCCCCTGTCATTCTACCTTTAATGGGTGGGGGGGGTCCGATATGGGCGGTTTTCCAGTGTGAGCCCCTTTGCTATCGTGTCGCCTTCTCCTTGCGTCAACCCCCCTCCTCTTGCCACCTGTGTTCCACTAGGCCTCATGTCCACCAGTCATGTCACTCGTTTCCCCCTTGTCTCGTCATAGGAGACGTGTTCTCCCTGGACAAATCGCATCCCACCACCATATCTTTGTGGCCTCCACAAGGTCTACCACATCCGTCCACTGGCCTCTCATCGCCTCACTTCCACATCTAGTATGCCAAATCACCCCTGCCTGGTCACCGCTCAACCGTTGCTTCCTGTCAAGTGCGCCATTCATCACATCTGCCTCCACATATTACCATGAAACCATATAGCAGATCTAGGTGGCGGCATGAGAATGCCTCCACGTCCCCAAAGATACAGAGTTGACTGGGGGTGTTTCTAATCCCAAGGAAGTAGTTATTGAAGCAGTTGATGGTAGGTGGACATTGTTTCCACCATAAATAGAAAACTCAGAAGAGGAATGCCAGCTTGTCAACTACTTGCAAGCTCGTTGTAGAGCATGGTGGCGTCTGACCAAGGTACACGATGGTTCAGAGACTGCATGCACAATCTGCCAATAAACATCCAGACGTAATGCCTTCAATGCAGTAACTCGAAGCTTCTGTTGGGTTTTGCTCCAAGTATATGAAGGAATTTTTTTCCATTTTTGTATCCATCATTGGTAGAGCTAAGCTCCATGTTGTATACTTTTAATGAAGCACTGGTTTTCCCTGATTATGTATCTATATGTGAAATTTATTATCTAATGACAGTCATCTTCTTATTCCATTTGATTTCTATCTAGTATTGAAAGAGTTTATGATTGACTGAGTCACATGAAGTATTGTGACAGTGTTCATAAAGGTTTTATTGTAGTGTTGTCGTGATTTATTTCAATGTTCTTTTGTTTAAATCATTCCCCTGTGGACTGATGGAAGCTTGATGCTCACAACAGACCTTTGCACTCTCTCACATTTGTCTTTCTTCTACTCACCTTTACTGCAAACTACTGACTGAAGTAAGATTAAGACCTCACCTATCCACGCATAACCTTAGTCCAGAAATCTAAGTTAAAATGATATTGTATTGAGCTTACTTCCAGTCGATCACCCCTTTATAAACCCATCGTGACATAAAACTGATGGGCGTCGGGCTCTGCTCCTGCTGAAATCTAGGAGTGACTTCTGACGCCAACATTTATGGCATTATTGTCAGGGACGAAATTGAAGATTTTCCCCAGAATTGAACGATATTGAGCCTCTGATTCTGAAGGTGCATCAGGAATCAGATCCCTTCAATATTTCTATTGTTCATCTGGAGACTCCATTGTAACAAATCCACTAAGGTGAACCTGTTGTTTCAGTCGTAGCTTCCAGAGGCAGACACATGAGGTCTACCCCGCAACTTTCCTTGGCGACACCTGAAGCAGATCCAGAAAAGATTATCAGAAAGGGAAAGGCCTTCGGAGGAGGAGTTTCCACTATTGAACTAGGTATTTATGATAACTTTCCATCTCCTTCTTTAGAAACTCCATTTACTGCTTCGTATTTCCCTGTCATACCTTCCGCTGGAGTTTCTAGAACTCTAAATTTCGGGAGTGTTCCTGCTGATTTTTCCCCTCCCGGTGTGAGATTGGAGGGAGAAATCCTTGTCACTTCTCTCTCCCCTGAAGTTGTACCTTAGCCTAGGTCCAGGACCACAAAATATTTCCTTACTCCTAGATTTTCCACCCCTCCTCCTATTACCGTTGTAGACACTGTAGAGAGGGAAGCCTCTGCCAACTCTAGTCTTGTAGCCTCTCCTCTGAATCCTCAATTTTTTCCCTTTCCACGTGGAAGCCTAGTTCCAGCATCCCTTGTTCGAACACCTTCTCCTCCTAGTTCTCCTCCACCTAATATCCCTATGGTAAGAGAGAATCCCCCCATGACCAGGATGGAGACCATTATAGTTGTTAGGTATGCTCCCCTTATGTTACCTCAGCCTCTCAATGCCCTTCCAGCAAATGGCTACCTTAAGAAGTTGCCCAAGTTTACAGGCGAAGGGGACATAGCCGCAGAAGAACACCTTGAAGCCTTTTACAGTTTCATAGATCATCATGTTATCATTAATGCAGACGTATGGATGAGGATTTTTGTTCATAGCCTTGAAGGTGAGGCTAGGAAGTGGTTTAGGGCCCTGCCTCCTAGATCCATCGATGGAATAGAGTCTTTGGATAACGCCTTCTTGAGATAGCGGGGAGATAATAAAGACTTCATGTATTACATGACAGAGTTCGAATATTTGAAGAGAAAGGAAGGAGAGTCTTTCTTTGACTTCTCCAAGAGGTTCAATAAGATGTACAATAAGATCCCTGCTGAGATAAATCCCTCAGAAGCTTCAGCCAAAATTACTTATGTCAGCGCTTTTGACCCAGCTTTCTTCCTTTTGTTGAAGGAAAGACGAGCCACTTCCCTGGCTCACATGCAGGACTTGTCTGTGGAAGTTGAGTCGAATATATTGGTTGTTGATCGACTCAGAAATAAAGTTGATAGAGACATACCCTAAAAGAGATCTCAAGCCTCCACATCTGGTTCTTCTACAGCTTATTCTCAAATGGGGAGTTGACAAAGAAGGTAAAGACTTTGTCTGCAAAGATGGAGAAAATGAAAGCGGAGGGAAAACAGAATTACAGAAATCCTCATAACATCGATAATAGAGGAAATATCAGGAGGCCAAACAACAATGTTCCACGGATTATGCCAAGGGAACAGAGGAATAGAGATAGAGATGATCAGAGAATTCAAACTCTTCTCCAAAATAACCTTGTTGTTGATGAGGAAGGAGAGGAGATAGATGAGCTTGGTCCTGAAATTCACTGTATTGAAGACACCACCCCTTTTCCACATTTGACTCAAGAAACATACAAAGAGTCTCTCATGAAAAGTCAAATAAATGAGTTGAGCAAAGGGGAGAAATCCAATCATAACAGTTCCAATAAATATAACCTCGGGTCGAAGAAAAAATAAGAGAAGTTTGATCAACCCCTAATGGCAGAAAATCCTACTAAACAAGCGGAAAATATCACCAAAGAAAAGAAAAATCAGAATCTCCCGCCAACAAACAAAGATCTCGTCTCTGAGGTAAGGTAAATTCCTAAGCCTCCTTTCTCCTTTAGTTTCGGTCACGAAATTCAAAGGATCATAATTCCCTGTTGAAATAATGTAACTGTAAAGAGTTTTCTTCTTATTATTTGATATATTATTCATTGGATCAATCCCCATTGTGGATTGATCTTGTCGGCTATTGTAATAGGACCAAATCCCCTTTTGTGGATTGGTCAAATGTTAATTATAATAGG